>JAQFYU010003240.1:0-10308 GCA_034694905.1 Ceratophysella granulata | reverse complement strand
ATCACACGCCCAGAGCACGCTTATTACTTTGTACGATATGCGTACACAATATGTGTGTATATTTACAGTTGAGTGCATCGTAAACTCAAGTCAATGTTTGTATGTTGTATGTTGGCAAATTATTTTGCACTGTTTTCGTACAACATGATCCCTTCGTCTTTTCATCATTCTTCCTTTTTGTTACAGACGACAGGCACCCAGAAACCATGAATTCATGAAATAATTTCAACAGTTTTGTTCTACTACAAAGTAAACGCACATACACACACTCTAATTTACAATTCTTACTTTTACTTTATTTAGCAAAACATGGCTCAAGCTTGTAACAAGGTTATAATTATAGAACTTACAAACCTCAATGGAATGAGTAATGAAAATTCAAACATTCAGGTCGATTCTGTAAATAATAGGAGACAAATCATGATAAAGAATTGCATATTGCATTCTATAATCATTCAAATGAGCTGATGTTATTGACAAATATGCAAATACGTAATTCAAGTCGTGACTGGAAACATCTCTATTTGCCAATTGACGGCAGACTGCATTCTGAATGCATTGTTTGGAATAGGCTTTTCGTGGTTATCTGTAGTCGTTTCAAATTAACAGGATCGTATTGATTGGCAATGATATTCGATTTTCCAATTAAGGATTTGGATATATTGGCAAATCACCTGGATTTTGAGATATGAGGGCCGTTCAATAAATTCCGTACTTCTAACGGAGGGAAGGGAGGTTTTTTAGATTTCTCCAGAACGATTCTGTTCAAGAATTTATAACATACCAGGTGCTAGCAAGAATTGTTCTTAATTTTTAGCGAATTTTGATAGCCTGAAGCGATGAGCTAAAAACAATAACATTAAGGTATCTTATAGAATGCCTGTTGTTTTAAGTTTTTTTATATTAATTTTGGGTCATTTGACGAATTTTGCGAACAATTTCAAACATCAACATACGTTGACATGGATGAATTTTGCATAGCAACGGGAATTCTGTTTCACTTTGGAGAATGTCTGTTGTTTTGAGATAGGTACAACGATTTTGAATCATCTGCTGGATTTTACGAAAACTTGCAGGCATCAACATACTTTGACATGGAGGAATTTTGCATAGCAACAGGAATGATTTTTTATCTTCGAGAATGTCTGTTGTTTTGAGATGTTTGCAACGATTTTGAGTCATTTCCCGGATTTTGGGGAAAATTCTAAGCATTAACAAATGTTGACATGGAGGAATTTTGCATAGCATCCACTATCCTGTTGTATAAATTCAAATAATTACAACCTCCATGCTTCATACTTCAAATTTTTTCAAATTTTTTTTACCGTTGCTAGGACTACTGGCTAGTGTCCTTAAAGTTACGATTTGTTCGATTTTTGCTCTTAAATTCGAAGGATGACCTTAAATGCTTAAATCGATTATACCAAACTTTGAAAATTCTCAAATTCGACCTATCAGTTGAAAATTTATTAAAAACAAAATTTTAAGGCACTCAGACGCACTACTTTTTTTGAAACGGCTGGAAAATTCTCAAGTTCAGCCCGCAAATTCACAAAAATTATGCTGAATCCATTTGTTGAAAGGAAATCCCGAGCATTTGAATAAACGCCGAAACTAATGGAACAACCCTCGTATAGGTATCACGCTTTATATCATGCATTCGTAGAAGTTTAAATATAAAAAAACATTCATTGCACTACGAATTCTTAATTAATCAACTCACTCACTTTCAATGAACACAATGCCCAAACCATTAGCTCTCATTATAAAAAATATATTAAGACCCAATCACAAAAAAATGAGGTGACAGTGAGGAATATGGAGTGCAAAAATCTGAAGGCCGTTTGTTCTTTCCTATCCAAATCCGGTTAAAGATCCGGAATCAGCTTACGCAAATGAGGCTAGCACACATTGTGCAACTGACGTATTAAAATGCAAACAATAAAATTTTATCACCAATGAACGATAGTCTAAAATCCCAGTATCCGTGTATTATATTCCAAAGCCTACTCTACAATTATAATGCATTTTCTCTATTAATTTCCCATATGAATGCAATTTCCATGTCAGAGCCAGTGTTACAGCACAGGACAAGCGGAATGACACGCCTGATTAGTTTATAACTCTTATTTTTTCTGCATTGTGGAAAGGGAAAGTTAGAAGTCAAGTGAATGCATAGCAAGTCAACTCAACTTAACTCAAGCCACTAAATGTTGTCTACTTTTTTTTCTTCCCTACAACTGAACCTAATTGTTCCCACTGACATTACCTACTTGGGCTATAACTTCTTAAGTCATAATAGTAGCAATTACACTACAAAAGCGTTACGTATTACAGTCCATCACCACCACCGTCCTATGGCTTCCTCGTCTCACAGTTCTTAAGTGAAAGTGAAATTGAATCAAAAAGACCAGGCCAGAGTAGACCAGGCCATCCCTCGTACAATGCATTTGTTCCTTAATGTACTTCGTGTTTGGAGCGATATTTTGTACATACCTGAATTAATTAATTCTGCTGCATTCTAAAATCCGTTATAGAGGTCAGTCTTGGAAAAATTCGCGAAATGCACAAAATTCACTTTTTTAAATTCACGATTTATTTTTTTGAGATAATGCGAAATATGTTTTTCAACTTGGGACGTTTTTAGAGTGACGGGATGTGATCAGCAGAACAGAGGAAGAGACACTGACGCCTTGTTATGCACTTCAGCTTCTACATTTGTACTCGTCTACCTGTTGTGGACGAGGCGAGTGTCAGGTGAATTCGTGTACTCAAGTTTACCTGAGTCAGTTCCATAGGTACAGTAGTGGTCTGGTCTGGGCTGCCTTTTTACACTACTACAGACATGATACTTGATACTGCTAATAGAAGAACTACACAGGGATGGCCTTGGACATTAAAAACAACCCTCATCGACCCCAATACGAAATACGAAATATATGAGCCGCTTATCTACTTTTTTACCTGGAATTTTTTGAGGCTGGATCGGTGTATTGAAAATTGTTTTTAGTGACTTTAGTGAGGATTATATAAAGGAAAATTGGGTAGAAGTTATCACGTTTTTCAGGAATTTGAATTTAATTTGAGAATCGTGTCAGGGTTTGTTGGTTTTTTGGCGTGTTTGTTTTTGAATTTTTGGCGAATCTGCGTATTAAAAAATATTTGCCTTGCTGATGTTTCTGTTTTTCCTGGTTTAGCAAATATATAATTAGAATATGTAATTAACAAGCCACGTTTAAATTTAAATATTGGGATTTTAGGTTGGTCCAGGTCCAGGGTCGGTCCAGAGCTATAAATCACGAATTGGCTTGTAAATCATATTTTTCTGTCAAAAAAAATATTCATGAGAATTTATTTGAATAACATGCCACGCAGAAAATTTCCAACTTTCAGTTTCTAAAATAATTTTATGATAAATGGTCAAGCGTTGTAGTTTTTTGTAGTATGCAACACTCTCGATTCATAATTATTCATATCCGCAAGAACGTACAAATTGAATTCACTGACCCAAATTTTAGCCGACTCGTGTCTTGTGCTACGAATTTCACACTTACAATAACATGAGCTGATCCTGAATACTGTGTGTGTTGTAAATTGCAATGCCAAGTATGGCCAAATTTTAATTATTCACCTTAAGTGCTAAAAGTAATTAGAACAGTGCAACTTGAGATTACATAACGTTCTATATATTTCTAGCATAGCCTTTGGTTGCCTAGGGTGCGCTTAAAAATTTGTCGCACGTTTCAAAAATTGTGTCGCCAAATTCAAAAAATGCAATTGAAGACTAGTTTTATTGTTTTTTTGTCAAAAGAATGGGATTTTTCTATTTTGAAAATATTTTACTCAAATTAGTCGATTTTTGAAAAGCAAATACGGTTACCCTTACGTTGGCGTTTTTTTTTTGAAAATTCGTAAAAATAGTCATATTCGCCTTAAAAAATAAAAATCTCCATACCGTTTAATATTTTAATTTAAAGCCCAAGTACTCTTAAAATGAAAGTATTCAAATAATTATATTTAACATTTTATTTAATTACTACTAAAATAATTTTTTTATCCAAATAAAAATGTTTTTAAACCAATACGGTTAGCATTACATTGGCGTTTTTTTAAGAAATTCGTAAATCGGTCATAATTGCTTTAAAAATTAGAAATCTCCCTATCGTTTAATGCTTTAATTTAAATCCAATTTTTAAAAAAAATACCTTTTTAAATTCTTGTTTTTAATATTTAATTTAATTGTAGCTTTAATTCGCGTGTTTCGGTTGCATTATTTTCAAATAGAGGCAAATCAAGTCCTCACCCATCCTTCACTTTGTGTTACAGGTTAACATGTGGAAGCATTTCCGTTTTACGCCAATATTGTATTAGTTTTAAATCGATTTTGAAATTGCAACAGGAAAACCTTGCATTCTTGAGGTTTAACTAAATTGCTAGATCTTGTGAACAAAGTATTCCATTTTAAATTGCGGCAGGATATCCTAAACACATTTTCGAATTCGAATTCAAATAATAAATTAAATTAAAACGCCAGCGACCATACATTCCTGTGGTACCAAGGCACCTGGCAGCCCAACGTCCTTGACTCCACAGCATCACATTGTTCTCGGTCATCTGTACCTATTTTTATATTTTACTCGTGCAGAAAGCTGGACAAAGAATTCCATGAGAGTTTTATTTTATTATGCTGTCGGTGCATTTCCCTGAGGAATTTTAATATATTTTTTTTGCCACGCAACACTCCCTCTAATCAAAATCTATGACCAAGCCTCGACGAAGATCGGAATTCTGCAAGCTAATCCGAAATGGCAAAATAGTGACTGGCTTGGGATCTGATATACTTACTAGAACAGCCTTCAACTTAATCCCCATTAATAAGACATGATTATATAATTTATAGGAATAATTAGGGTCTAAGTAGTGGATCATTAGGCAATTTTTGTGAGCCTTTGAGCTGCACGATTAGGATTTAACTGGGCCCCTCTGGGGATATGGCATTTATCACAGTATCACAGCTTCACAGCTGTGTGCCGTGCCGTGTACAGAAACAATCCACAGTTTTTATTAGACTTGTCCAACGTGAGCCAAGACAAAGATAGACAGCTGCATGAAACAAGTAATTCGTGAGTTGCATTTCATTACGGTGAAGCGTATTTATTGGTTTATGCCCTTTTATATGACTTTTGTATAGCTTTTCATGCAATTCTTTTCATGTGAATGTGAACCTAATGATTTGTTTTAAGATTTGAATCAATCATTATTGCACAGCAGTGGTGGTTGCATGTTATATAATTCTAATATTGCTGCTTCAGGTTCACGTTTTAATTTAACGAGTATCATTATCACTATTTCAAGGAATCCAGCATTTTTAACCAATTTTTAATTTGCAAATTGCATCAGACATATATTCCGGTTTGAAACTGTGTGCTAATTGCTGAGCCCTATTTGTTGTAACTTTGGGTATGTTGTGCCTTTTTGGAACCGTGCCATATCTAGAGGTTTGATTCAACAAAGTATGTAATAAATTTTTGGTGAGTTTTTTTCGGATCCCAATTTTGGCACAAACATTTGACTAACTAAATTGTTTACATTTTTAAAGAGTTTCTCACACTGAGACCGCTTTTGAAGAACGGGATTTTACCAATGACATTGCAATGCGTAGGCATAAACCAAACGGTGGTGGTGGCGAGTGGCGACGTATCACCGTGTACCGAATACTGCAATAGTAAAAGCTGCGACATTAAAAACTGCAACTCAAAGTGTAGAACCTTAAATCCGTTTCATCTGTAAAATCGGAAATAACACTTCAATCGCGATAAAAAATTCAAAAAAGCAGCAACCTAACCAATGCAGCCACGAATTTCTCGAGCAATTTTGTTTTTATATTTTGTTCAGAGTAAATTTTTGTTTTGTGCGAAATATATAATATTTATTGTTGCGATTTTTATTGAAGCGTTTTTTATTGCTGCGAATTTTAGCATCGAAGTTGTGATATTCAGGTTTTATATTGCGATTTTTAATGGGAGCCGAATTGAACACTTCCGTCCAAAAATTCTAAAGCAAGGATTTCTCTAATTTTCTACTTTTCCAATGGATGCCAAATATAAAAATTGCATTTAAAATTCTCCATATTTTTAATTGAATTTTAAATGGTAAAAAAACCATAGCAACGATAACGCAGAAATTTGAATTGTTTTACATTTTATGTTTTAATTTATTAATTTAATTATCACTGTTGCCAGAACTATTCGTCCATGCCAACGCAGCGTAACCTTTGCAACTTGTTTTCAAAAATTCAAAATATATGACCTTAAATCGGTTTCAAAATTCAAAAAAATTATTGGGCTACTATCTTTTAAAAGTCAATTTCAAGAATCAATTTTTCAAAAGGATTGTAAAATTCATCCAAAAATAGGCAGGACAATTCGCGTGTTAATGCCGTGCATAGAAATTTGCCATAACCCTCCCAATAGCAAGCAGCATCAACAACGCAATGACAAAAATGAAACTACTGGAAGGAAGCGAGAGATTCCCATTAAGCAAATGACCTCGTGCCTAATGAAAGTAAAACTAAAAAAAAGTAAACACAAAAGCGAGTCTCCACATCATCCGTGTACACAAAGGTAATTGTTGATATCCCTGAAGGTGAGAGGTTAAGTTGTGTCAATCAAGTTAATTCTTTTTTGGGTTTATCTTTCCTATTATCCTGTTTGATTTTCCTCCTGCTACGTGGTACCATGTACGTGGATTTACAATGTACAGAGATGCAGGAGGCTCTTTTTGAGAGAACATAAATATAGCCCCACCCTTCATTCAACAATCTGAATAAACCTTAACTGCCGGTTCGTAGATTATAAAGTTGCACAGTGTTATTCCCTTTTGTTTCCTTCCATTCATCATTACGAAGCCTTTTATCTCTCTGAATTAGCCCATGCACACGGTTTGGAGTTGGATTGGAGTCAAAACTGACATTTAATTGTTTGAACTGTAATTATTTTGGGATTCTGATGAAAGTGAAGCTGAAACAGGATGTTACCAAAGGTTCCAAGTTTCAAATTGTCAATGTAAACATCCGCAACTTTGTTGCGTATAGGTTCGGACGTATATCGCAAAATATCTGGATTAAATCCGACCTAGATCTGCCAATTGTTTATTTTTTACCACTAGATTTAACCCAAAATTTGGAATATTGAACAAAGATGCAAATCAACATCTGAAAGTTTAATTTAATTAAAGAATTTAGCATGGTACTATTATGATTCCACGAGGGCGGTTCAGTAAGTACTACAAATAAACAATAAACAATTCATCCAGATTTACTTTTGCGAGGGCTGTTCGAGAATTTTAAGTACCATCCAAATCAGCCACTTAGAATCTGAATTTTCATTGCGATGGTCGCACTTAATCACTTATGCTTTTAAGAGAGCTGTCCAAACAGCTTACCCAAAAAATTGGAATAATGGTTGAATTACGCAGACCAACGCCTTTTTAAAAAAAAAATTTATAAAGCAACTGACCAGATATGCTATATGCTACTCAAGAGTTGACCAAGAATTTTACATTTAATTAAATTATGTTAATCAAATTGACTACGGTACATCGCATTTTCAAATTAAAACGATGTTATTTTGCAAAGGCTGTACCAAAATTTTAACCAAATAAGGGAAAACATTCAGTCATGCAGATCAATTTCGGAATATTGAAATTTAACAAACTATTTGTCTAACCTTTGCTACAATTATCTAAAATTATAACCTAACATCTAAAAATTTTGCTCAAAAATTATGATATTGGCCAAATCACGCAGATGAACATCTGCATTTTCGATTTTAAAATAGAGTTCTCACTTTCAACGTTATACGAGGGCTGTCCAATAAATTTGACGACCTCATGATTGATAGAAGTTGCATGCTTTTTTACTCTTAATTCTACACATTATTGAAGTTGCATAAATTATATGATATCTGTAACAAGCTTAAGACTTCATTTTATTTGGAACTTTATGATTTCAACACGATTTTATAAATCGGTATTTCAATTCAACCAATTAAACCGATCCGCAAGTCGCAAATATTCTGGAACAAGCCTCCTCGTATAAATATTCCACATGACAAGATATAGTAACCAAATAACGTGAACATTTTTTATATTTCCAAGTCAAATATCATTTAAAACACGATTTAAAAAAATTTCTCCAGCGATGCCCATCGAAACCATCCCTAAAATGACTATTTAATATCTCCAAACTCAAATTCATATGCACCACACGCCCACCACGCTAAAACAAATGTAATTTCTGCATATCCCACCAACCCATGCAATTTACTAATGCCCTGTGCTCAGATAACATCTCACATTCAGCAATTCTCAGAAAAATGCTACAAAATGACAGCATGAACCCTGACAAACTGGAAATCCTGGAGCTAAATCCCAAAGGACCCCGGACAGGGCAGCTAATTTCAATTTTTAAAACAAGGCTTCCCTGGTGACTAATTTAAATATATATTTCACATCATAAACATCTTCCTACTTCCTCCTGACGTTGGCAGCCTAGCCCTTTAATTTCGGCAGGTTAATAAAACTCAATGATGCAACTGTGTATGTAAACTCAAAACCACAAGTCAAGCACAAGGAACCCTCATAAAAAAAGCTGTCCTGACACAATCAAGTTAAGTTGGTTTTTGTTGGCGAATTCTGCCTGATTTGATTATGGCATAGACTGCGGTACAGTAGTAGTGGGCAGGAGGCTTCTGGGAGTCAAAGAGTCAAAAGGTACACTCATTAAATTAACTTTAGGACGATGATACATCCTCTGTGCCTAGAAGCTAAACAAGACCAGTTTTCACTTTCAGTTGGAAAAAGGAAAGAGTGGAATTCATTTCCTCGGAAGTGCACTAACCCTTTATCAATACAATACAATACACAAACCCATAAAAAAATTATTAGCTCAGCCTTTTGCATAATCCTTCACAAATGCAACGGCTGATCTGTGATCTGCTCAAAATTGCAAACTTCAAACCAATCCAGAATCCTATGCCAAAAAATTTAAAATATATTGATGCACATGTCGAAAATGAAAGTACGCAAAATCGCTAACAATTCAAATCTGCCAACAAAAGAGCTTGTACTAAATAGGCTACAAAGATTTAGCATGTGCGAAATTGGAAGCCGTTTATTGTTGAAGGTGAAGATTATGTGCTTAACAGGATTAAACAAATAAATATAATACGGATTAGGCTTCTACATAGTTTCACATAACAAAAGGTAGGTACGAATGTGAGAGAAAGCCCCATAAAATTCAAAAACCATAGAGTACGAGTTAGAAAAAAACCATATAAGCCTATATTCACACACACAGAACACACAACTGTAGTTTCTCATCACGATCTCAATTAGACACTCTCAACATGATCCTGTCATTAACGCACTGCTTAACTCTCGGCAATTCTCTGTGCTCTGCGGCCTTCTCCTGCCATTAATTACACTGTATCTTGGTGTTAAGCCAACTTGCCTAAAGCTAAACGGTCAAACCATTTCACATTCTAAACAAATTCAAAAATGTTAAAATTCAGCTTACCACATTGTCTTTTAAAAATCCAAATAAAAAATTGAGTAGGTTATAGACACTGCTGGAAACGAGGGTTGTTTCAAAATTTAACTTGAACCGTAACTTATGCCAATTTCTTCGGTTTGATTTCGGTCAGAAGCACAATTTTTGCACTTGCCCGAATTTGCACTATCTTTTAATCCGTCCCAAAATGTCAATGCTGATTATGGGCCGAACCCACGAACACATTGTTGGGGGGTAAATTCGGTTTTAAATTAGGATTTTCCAGAACAGGGGTGATAGGAATTTAAACCGACACTTGATGGATATTAGATGAGATGTCGGGATTTGTCCTATTGTCCCAAGTTGTGAGGTGACCGAAAAGTTCTGAAGCCGAAGCCTAGGCTTTTGGTTCGTACCAAACGTCTTGAGGAGAGAAATTGAATTATTTGACTGAAGAGACGACGCCTGAGTGAGTGCCAGGTAGCCTAGTGGAACCAAGAAAAAAAAACAATCAAGAGTTTCAACAGTTCCTCCTAGGGAAAGGGGGAAATACCAAAAACCCCAAAGTCCATCTACTAAACAACCCCAAGTTCTGAAAGATCTTTTGTTTTAAGGGGGCTTTGGTGGAAATATTGGACTCAGGAATTTTATAATGTGAGTCTTCGTCTAAAAAAGTCTACAATCTGGAGACTTTATTAAATTCTGTGTATTATTGTGGTTGGTGTTGGTAAGGAATAGGGAATAGCATAGTGTGCTTT
>JAQFYU010003239.1:0-10310 GCA_034694905.1 Ceratophysella granulata | reverse complement strand
ATTTTCATGTGTGTGTGAAACGAAGTGCAAATTAAATATTGTTGGACATGACACGGACATGGAAATTTTGATTAAGACAGTTAAAGACAGCTGAATCACAAATATAATTGCATTTATTTTTTTAAACTTTCTTATTCTAACGAATTACAAGAATAGAAGAACCGGTGCTCATTGTAAAGCAATTTCCAACTTCGGATGAGGCAAACATTTATAACTAATTTTTGAACATTGATCACATCTAGAGAGTTGTTACTATAGCTATGTAATGTTTACATCTATCTAATTATTGGTATGTAGATCCATAGCTAACAACAGTATTTTAGTATTTATGAATCACTGGTCCCGGTATTTAGTTAGCCAAGAAGATATCCGAAGTACAGTCTCCACCTGGATAGCGAATCTCATGAGCCAGCATTGGACCTTCAGGTTCCTTCCCAAAATCCACCAAAAAGTCCTTGTTCACTTCCAGCCCACCAGTCTCAATATTCACGTTGATTTGAAGGAGCACGGATCCTGTCCTGTAGTGAGAAAGAATGTATGAAAATCATTGTGCAAATATATGGAATTTGTTCAACAGCGACTTTCATATTTTTCCATACGTCCAAACATAAAATCGTTTTAATAAACACGACGGTAGCATTGAATTCATTCTGCGGCCATGCGAACGCCCAAAATGCATATTGCAGTGATTAGGAAAATATTTTAATTGAATTACGTGATCAATTCCGGATAGAAGTCGCTATCCCATCGACTGAAAAGAGAGGTCGTCACGTAAAGTCGCTTTCCATCTAAGCTCAACTGGAGCATCTGGGGACCACCGGTGACTCGGCGTCCTTTCACAACTAGAGCTTCTGGTTGTTCCTGAAAATTATCCCCAAAAATGTCTTGTTTAATATTAAGCAACATATAATAATTAAATTGCTGATTTACTTCAGTCAAAGTTTTTTTTTACAGGGAAACTTTCGTTTATACTTGACCTTACAATGCTAAGTTGCTCAGAAGTTCAAGCTGAAGCTTGAACCTGTGTCTATTTTAAATATGAACTCTAAATATTTAGAATATGCTTGTTGTATCATAGCTTGGCGGATGCCTTATGATTTTGAAGAGTCTTTCTCGTGTCAATTAAAGGAAGACATGCTAGAGCTTTTGACCAGGTTAAAAGTTCATGGCAATATTTGCATGGAATGAGCTATCTCAAATTCTGAGTGGATCCAATGGGGAAACATTTTTGTTTCTGAGGCGAAAATTTTAGCTCAATTTCCAAGATATCAACATAGCCATGCGCTTACCGTTAGCTCAGTATCCTTGGTGACCTTCACAGGCCCACCCTTGACAATGGATCCACCAATAAAAACCTGGCCCACCAGCTTAGGATGGGAAGTATTGGTAATGTCGTACTGTCGAATGTCTCCGTGAACCCAGTTGCTGAAGTACAAATATTGGTCGTCCATAGAAATGAGAATGTCAGTCATGACGCCGGGCATGCTGGGCATGACCCAGCCCTCAACTTCCTTGGATGGTACATCAATGACCTTGGCGGCTGACCATGTCCCATCACAATCCTTGTAAAATCGAAATACGTTGGTGGACAGGGCACAACCAACAAACCCTTCATCTGCCCTCGGATCATGAAGAAACCGGGTTTCCAACGGCATGATTCCATCCGTACCGAGATCAATGGACTTCACAAACGTATTATCACTCCATTTCCACACGTCAATGTGCGTTCCGTACTTTCCTGAAAGTAGAAAATCAAGTGTTAATGGCACAACAACACAATGGTTTAGGAGACGAAATGCGTGAAATCTGTGCTAAAAGCACAAATAACTTTAACATATGCGTATTAGTTTGGTTGAATTTCATTTTGCACAGCATTTTGCAATAAATCGAGGCGAAGATGACGTTTTTCAGAATATTTCGGTTAGACAGCACTGTTCAAGTTGAATGAAAGGCACGCCAAAAATCATTTTTGCCCAATTTAATCAATCCGACCCGTTTCTATCAAATATATTCTGGCTTTGAAATGAAATCAAGAGTATAACATACCATGATTTGGAATTGGAAATTGAATATATTCTTTACGACAAGTTGCTAGTTTTACTCAGCTGAATTTGAATAGTGTAATATTAACTATTTTTTATATTTTTATAAAGTAAACTAAATTGCAATTTGTCCAAAAGGCCAATTTTAAATAATTGCAATTTAATATTTTAACCCAAATGATTTTAATTATGCGCTTTCGTTTACATTTTCAAGTCTTTGCAAGTTAATTCATAATTCAAACCTATTCGACTTTAGTCATGTAATTTAAGCTAAACTCAGTAATTTTTTTGAAGTGCCGTAAATATATTTACCTGCATCTACGTCGGCTAAATTGAAGCCTTGCTTGAAAGCACTCGGTGCTCCCCATTGAGACGAAATCATGACATCGTGATGTGGCTGATACCAAAAGTCGTATCCGAATGGAGTCGTATGTGGTGACCAGAGACCTTTGAGTTCAAAAAAGAATTATTTTAGTTTTAGAGCATGATAAATGTAAACTGAAAAGCATCAACCTGGACATTATGTCACTATCGCCGGTTATCGATACATTAAAATTACATTGCCGAAGACTAATTGAATCGCACTGGAGAAGGCAAGTCTGGATGGACATCGATATATCTTCAATTTGTTATAGACATGCAATACCTTTGACTTCAAAGGCATCCTTCGAACTGAGAAGTAGAAATGAACCTTGACCCGTCCCGTCTGGCTTCCCCAACGTGGATATCTGAAATATTTGAGTACAAATCGACTTAAACTGGGAGGATTCAATATTAAATCATAATTTGACGATAATTTCCTAATACGAACCATAATATCTCCGTTCGGAAGGCAGTGAGACGTATGTGGTGTGGCTAATTCCAATTCGTGAAGAGCTTCGGGTTCAATGACATTGAAGACTCTGGGTTCCCTAGGAAGCTCCATGCTAATAATGTATATCCGATCAGTGTGCAGACAGGGCAAAATGAGCTTGTCTCGACAAACCCGATTGTCATAAAAACAACTGCTGCAGGCATTCCAACCAGAGTGATGGAGCTCGTCTCCAAGATGATGCATTCTGAGACGATGAATTACCTGGAATATTCAAGGCAAAAAGGCGTGTTTTAATTTTTTTTAAAGACAAGGGTTCAGACTTATAAGAAGCACATTGTCGAGTACCATAAATATAGAAAACTGCGGCCAATACGAATGAAATAAAGGGTCAAATTCAGGAACTTTGAACATACGGTAAACGCCAGTGGTAACTGGTAACTACTTGCACGCGTTTCGGCAAACCAAGCTTAACCTGAAGTAGGTACCTGGCGGTTGGTTACCATGAAAGGCTCAGTTATATTTACCATGACTGAATCATTAAAATGAATTCATAAATATTTCAAAAACAATGACATTTAGCAGAAGCTTTACCTGGAGATAAGTTGGGCTTGCCGGCTCAACGTCGATTGTTGCCAAGTAGTCCGGGTAGATCTTGCTTGGATTAATGCAAGGAATGTACAGAATCTTTTCCCTTTCTGCTTTTTTCACGGCTTCTTCGGGCGATTTGAAGCCTGGTCCACTGCAGGTTCCATTAATCTTTCCCTTCAAACTCATCACGCCTAATTAACAATAAGGGAAAAGTGAATATTATTTTCTCTGTTTGACGACTAAAATATATATTGTTACAAAACTGAGTAAAATTCCAGCTTTTCAACACCACATCAAACAAAATTTCCGGTCAAACGGTTATTCGCGAGGTCATGGGTCAAATTACTCGCATCGCAGAATAGACAGTACCTTGGAGCGCGGGTATTCAAACCAAGTGCCCTTAAAAATCAGTTAGAATTGTTTGGGCTCCCATGCAAAACGAATGACCTTGAATTTAGAATCATCAGCAGAAAACAGAACTTAACCAACGTGTCACGGGATACAAAATTAAGTTAAACATGAAACTCGCTGGAATATTTATCACAAACTACAGATGATAAAACAGGCATTAGTCATCGTCACTTGCACAGCATGAGAAAAATTCTGTGATCTCATGCCTCCCACATTAATAGAAATTATAATAATTGTGAAGTTGACATTTACCTTAGTAAAAGACTAGTTTTTTTTTGCAGAAACCAGTATAAATACGCCTTTAGTTTAGTCAGGCGCTCACTGTTGCACAGCAGGATGGGATAGTATTATAGACTAAATATTCCGCTGACACACACAAAATACTGGTTGAGGTTCACCTACTGCCACAAGGGCCATGGCAAACAAACAGTTCAGAATTTGCATAACAGTAGTGCCACATAAGGTGAGATATGTACGTGTGATACTGTGTAGCCAAGCCATGCCACTTGACTGATAGCCTATCATCAAATGACGTAATTCTGGCTCGAGTCAATACATAGTGCAAATATATGTACGAATGGAATGATGAAATACTTTAACATTTAATTTTAATTTGAGGCTTTCGTCGGTAAATGTTATGCAATACGAGTATCCTATTTTTGACAAGAGTTCCAGAATTTGGAAAGTCTCACCTGATGTTAATGCGGAGAGACAGATGCAGCAGATGAAGAATTCGTTGAGACAATACGAGAACCAACTAACAATAACAACCCAACACAAACTAAAGACGTTGCTGTTGCTAATGCTTAGCTACTGCTCGTGTGATCCGACGAATCTCCAGCTCTCACTGTGACTCTTTAGTTGGAAAACTTGAGCTTTTAATCTATTTTGAAGACGTTGTTCGATGTTCAATCTGTTCAGTCAATGCTATAAAATTATGGATGAACACTTGGCCAGGGTTGTTGAATTTCTGTCTATGTAAGAAAATATCGGGGTCAGATTTAGCAGTTTAGCAAATCGCACTGAACTACTTATTACACAGATCTGTACATACCTAACGCATTTTAATTCATGGCATATTTTCTAGTAACAAAGCCAACCTAGCTACAATTAAAAGAAACCATTGGAGTTCATGTGACACATTGCTTGTACGGTTTGTTACAGACTTTAAAACTTAAGAAAATACATCAAAACGTGTCCAGTTATGAAATATCCAGGTCACACTGAATTGGAGAAAATTATACTGACAATTATGTGATTTAATAATAAGCAACTTTAGATTCTGAAATTTATGACTTACAAGTCAACTTACACTGTTTGTATTGTTTTTATAATGTTTTATATGTATAAGATGATGTCCGATCACCAATTCAACCGTAGGATGAGATACTATGTATTTCAAATTACTATTTGTGGCCGTGGCTGTGTAACTTCTAGATCACACTAAAAATGTGTTTATCTTCAAAAGTCAATGGGAAAAAAATTCAACAAAGCCGGACAAATTATGTGATTTCGTGTTGCTTGATGGGAATGGGACTCTGTACATTTGCAAGCTTGTTTTCCACAGAACGGTTAAATCACACTAAAATATATTCCCGTGCAACATACCTAACTTAACCTATCTAAATGTGGAATAACATTGCCAAAAATTTTGTCAATCCAATTGACCTCAGATTTGAAAGCTTGTAAATCTCAATAAAATCACATTATTTACAAAATATTCCGCCAAAAAATCAAACTGTTTGACGGAAAATATTTTTATTCCGATACACTGTAGAAACCGTAGAAACGTGATATTAAAACGAAAAGCGAAATTCACATGGGCATCTCAAAGTCCAAAAATATTAGGTCACATGAACTAAGTTTCTGTACAAAATCTACGGTTTGATGATAATCACTCAAAAATGTGATGAATGTAATTCAATGTATATGCATATGCATAATGCAGTATATTAGCCAAAAACTAACCCAATTTCGGATCCCGATTAATTTCCGTCATCTCTTTAAAATGTTAGCTGGAACAGGAGGAACAACCCTGGTGGCCCGGAGGAATCCCGTCCTAGCTCAACAAGCAGTAAAGACGAACTAGTGAGGACGAGCATGATAAGTTTCTAATTAGGAGATAATGTGTTAAGCCGGGTTCTCCAGCCAGATGACCTTCAACCCAGCAGCAGCAGCAGCCCCTAGAGTCTTGCCTAGTGCACCACACAAAAGAAGAACCTTGGATTTCCACTGACGACGACTAAAATACAAAATACAAGGTCATCCCACCTCCCATCAATAATTCTGAACTGCAAACTGCAATTCTCGTCTACTACTACTGGTCCCTGGTCCTGGTCACTGTATCCTGTCTTGTCTGTCCAGCTCAAACTCCAGCCCAGATAACCATGGCGTGCCTTAATTAACGGAATAATTTCCGTGTATGAGTCCTAGCCTTTCTGTCGTGTATCTGCATAAAATTAAGTGATTATTCCAATTTTAGACTCTGAGTATAAATATATCATTATGAAGCTGAAGCAAGGAGAGAGCTAACTGGTAGCTGGAGTAAATCATAATTATATGTAGGTGTGTGGTGTGTGGCTGGAGTCAATTCTAAACTGTCCCTTCCCATGCAATATGAAGAACAGCAATACGCAACAAAATTGAGTATTGTGAATATTTTGCCCATACTAAATCCACCGGACTAACAAATATAATGACTGGATGCAGGCCGAATGTGTTACAATTCTAAATTCAATATTAATATGCATTAAACAATGTGATTCAAATATGCATCAAAATGTGCATAAAAATTCCTATACTACACATGCACTAAAATCTTCAAATTGATCAAAGCTTGATGAAAACAGTAGAAATTTGAACTTCGATGCAGTAAATGCTTGTCAAGCAAATTGCGCTACCGGAAGCAAAGGTTGAAAAACTTCAAGTTAGAATCAAGCCGTGAACTTTTAGAGATTTCAAAAACATGAATAAAAAACCTTGTGAATACACAGCTAAAATATGAAATTAAATTTTTACATTTCAACTTTATACATATGCAGTAAAGAGCACAAAAAAACTGCTCAAAATTTATAAAATGTGCACCGAAACTTATGGGATGGGATTATTAGTTATTGATTTTAACTTGGTTGGTAGCATGACTACAAGTTTAGGTTGGACATGAATTAATGTATTTGTACGTGTAGTATATTGTAGTATATTTTACAATACTGTACAGTGTACAGCACGGATATTTTAAAAAAAGTTGATGATGGAATTAAGCTTTCCAGGAATTAATCGACTCATCAGCAAAATGAAGAGTACACAAAACACACCACCCATTCTAATGATTTCATAAATATATTATTATCACCAAAATGTTCCACACCCACATGTGGCATGAAGCTGAGACCGACCAACTGTACAATTTTAGTATGAATTCAAAGTACTTATTTGTTATCTATCATTGATAACTTGAGAAAAAAAACTAAAATAAATCCTATATGTGAGATTTAATTGAAGCTCATATTTTCGTATTTTGAATATACTCGTATGCAATTTTTTTGTTTGGTTGTCTCAAACCTGCCTTAGTTTATATTTTTACCAAATATACAATATCAAATAAAAAATATGCTCGTATATACATATTGATGCAGAACATGATGGTCTGTAGCAAAACATCATGCGTGTAGCTTTGAACAAGGACCCTTATGACCTGACACCTGACGGTCATGGATCAAGCCGAATTTTATTTTATATAATTAAGCCAATCAAAGGAATTACAGTATGTTTAGAATTACACTAATTACGTCCTTAGCTTACTACCTAAGATTTTGATTAGGTTTGTTTATAATTAGTCAATTTTTGGACCATGTTGTACATTTAATCTAAACTTGGAGAGCTCAATTCGCAATAGTGGCTAATGTTAGGTGAAATGCTCACAATCTTTCAACATCATGTGAATAGTTATTCTACAGATAATTAAATTACTGTTCAAGTTAAGCAAAGGAACACAGTAGCCCGAAAAATCCTGAGAACATAATTGAAAATACACTGAAACGTAACGGTATAGCTATACGTGTAGTTCCCAAAAGATGACACTATTCGCAAAGCCTTCCGACTCACTAATCCATTTCGGATTAGATTCCGATCACAGATTCGAAATGCCAGCTTCACAAATGCTCCAGATTCCTGATGAAGTTTCGCCATAGGCAGTAGAATAAGCAGAAGACGAAGAAACATGAAAACGGCATTTGTAAGGAAGAAGAACTGAAGAATGAAAGAGCCCGAGTTTTGTATTGTCCCATTGAGGAGTAAACCAATTATGACAAACTGTATTGTTTTATTGATAAAAATCATGTAGGAAAAACAGACGTTAATTTGAGCTACTAAGATCTCCAGATTCTTGTACAACTCAATGCACATTTCATGATTTGAACTATCCATCATGCTTCCCTTCAATTTATCCAAGCAGCATCGAATACTGTTCAAAACTGTAACCACCATCACGTCTATACTCAGGCAGAAGCACCAAGCAAATGGAACAGTGTACATATCCGTCAGTCCAATTGCAAAAATAAGAATATCTCTTCCGAATCCGGATATTTGGAACAATTCAATGTCTTGGAGATAGTAGTAGGTGAACGATGGGAAATTGGGCCAATAGAAGTGCATGCCTGTTGTAGCAAAAAGGCTGCAAATTAAAGCTGATAGACCGGCCATCACGTGTATAGCCGCGAACCGTTTGTAGGGTTTACGCATGTCTCCGGTTTTCTCTAAATTCAACATTTTAATCAAATTTTATTGATTTAAAAAAAAACTCGATTTGATAAGCAGAAAATTCAATTGTTTGACTGAATTGACTTGAAAATCGATTTTTTTTTTGCTAAAACGTATTCTAACCAATAGATTGCACTTTCAAAAATCATTGAGCCGCAAAACTTACCCGAAATTAATTTCTCGAGTTTCATCCATGAATTGAGAAACACGAACCACTCGTCCAGCAATATAGCCTGAGTGACAAAACTTCCTGTAACACCCAAAATGCCAAGGAACCATAGCAACTGCGTCTTGAGAATAGTATATTTTTCCGATGTAGGCTCATCTTCCATGAAGAAGTAGGTGGGAATCAGCATTAGAAATTGCTTGAATGATGTGGTCACTACGAAGATCACATTGAACACATAGATTTTCCAGTAGTTACTACGACCTTTCGACAAACGCCTCATTTGTAAAGTGCCGGGATTGAATTCACAAGGAAAGAGTCCAACTGTTCGTATGAATTTACAGAAGGTTGGAAAAGCTTTCTCCATTTCTGACTTATTTTAATAATACCTTAAATGAACTCCTTTTTTTTCTAGGTTATATTTTTAATTAGACACAATTGCTTAGTTTCTCAGTTTCTCTTTCTATACCGAGTGCAGTTTTTCTCTAAATGGGGGAATGCCCATCGTATTCCTCATAGATCTACTCATTTTCAAGCTTCACTGATTCCACCACCCAGAAGTAAAGTAAATACGGGAAAATGAATCGTTATTCAATTGATTCTAAAAATACGGTTACAAGTTTCAATATCAATATAGTAAATTCCGGTTGTCTTAACTTATTGCGGAATATAAATTTGATATTTCATGTGTACAGTTCATGTTCAAATTGTGGATCACTATCTGGTAATCGGTTATTCAGTTACATAACATAAGTATTCAATACTCGTAGTCGTAATGCAGGGTGAGCTTGCGATTGAGGATGGTTTTTGTCTACTGTTGTCTACCGATAAAATCTGCAACTCGTATGTGCGTCTTTCAATTTCAATGGAATAACGAATGGAGTGGAGTTAGCGTTGCTATGGCCTGTCATATCGATACAATCGCAAGACTTTGAAATATTTTTTTTTATTAATTGAACAAAAATGATTTTTGATGTCTAATTTCCATAAAGTCAAAAATACGCATAACCTTCTTCTAATATTTACTTCTGATAGCGAACAAGCCTAAGCCCGAAGATGTTCCTCCCACTAATTTTTCGCAATATTGTTTTTCAAAGCTAAGAAACTAAGAAATATCAGCTCACCCTGCATATTTATATGTAATATCGACAATTTGATCTTATATATGAAACCAGACAGAGGTAGTTGTTCATGATTTGAATGCGGGTATTTGTCCAAGGAGACTGCAAGTTATTGAGTCATTGATTTGGGCTCAGTAAAATTTGATTGCGGGTTTATATGATAACTGATAACACAAAACAAATCTGCCATGTAAAAAATAAAAAATAGAACTGCCACTGTTGTCTGGAATATGTTATCCATATGGAATACAAGTAGGCTTAGTGCGAAGTTTCTTGCTCCAAAGATTGTTTTCTTTACAATTTAAAAAAAAGCTACTTCATGCTGATCTAAAATGCATGCTTTACCTATAATGTGTCAAAAAATTGATGTCATTGAAGGTTTGTTAAAATAATGAATTCAGTGGTTCAAA
>JAQFYU010003238.1:0-10311 GCA_034694905.1 Ceratophysella granulata | reverse complement strand
TCACACAGGCCACGGTTGATGTTCTGGTCAACTTAGTATCAGGCAAAGCAAAGGAAACAGGAAAAAATAAAACCAAGAAACTCCTACGGAGACCAGTGATTTGTATTTGCAATGACTTGTACGCTCCGTCCTTGAAATTCCTTCGTACTACCGCCCTTGTTCTACAGTTTCCACCAATCAGTATTTTCAGGTGAGCGATGCATTAGATTTGAATTTACATATTAACAGTTGCACGCTCCAAGTATTAAATTAATACGAATTTCTGACAGTTTGGTAGATCGAATTGAACGAATCGCCATCAAGGAGAAACTGAACTTGGACAATAACTCCTTGCATTTGTTGGCAAAGAAAACAGAGTGTGATATCCGATCTTGCCTGTCAACAATGCAATTCCTCAAAAGAAGGAATTCCAACTGTAAAGTGGACTTTCTTGCCCAACTGGGGAAGAATGATAAATCCAAAGGAATATTTTCTGTTTGGGAGGATATATTCTTTCTACCTCAAGGGTAAATATGTAACTTCTTTTTGTATTTCTAATCCTAATTCCGAATCATATTTAATATCGCTTGGTTCATCTTGCCTGGTTCCGTTAGTTGGTAGAAATTACAGTTGACGGTTCTCTTCTCAGGTGGCTGCGTATGACGGTCGAAAATTTTCTTTCTAAATCACATCGATTTTGATCACACAAAATTTATGAGTACATTATTTCAATTCACAGAAAGAACTATGATGGATCAGATCCAACCAAATCGGATGAACGGTTTTTTGGTGTCCTGCGGTCTGCCCAAAACTTTGGGGATTATGAAAAGCTTCAGAGTGGCGTCTTGGAAAACTATTTGAATTCCAAGTTTCGAGACACTCATTTTAAATCAGTATGTGAATACGTTTAGGGATGTGATTCATACGATTATTTTGCCAAACACGATTGAATTGAGTTGTGTATTCTCACTGGTCTGTTCAATAGATAATTGAAGGAATGGATTGGAATGTTTGGTTCGAGGATATCCGGGGACTCATTTATCGAAATCAGAATTACTCCATAATGGGATACCTTCCGATATATTTTGTGGCCGCGCACTTTCTTTATTCGTCAAAGAATAGGTTCCAAATCATGTTTCCAAATTCAACGGTAAATAGTAATTTCTATCAATGATCAATGCCATACATCCTGTTATGCCTTTGAAGATTGAAGTATTTATTTGTGCAACAAATTAAAGGTTAACCTCCGTGCAACGAAACTCACCAATAGTTTCAAAACACAACTGGCGGACATTCCTCCTTCTGTTGGACGTTATGTTGATACTCGAGATGCTATTTTGGACATTTTTCCATCTCTGGTAGCTATTATTCAGCCAGCTACTATCCGACCGGTATGCAAAGATGGAAATTACCTTGAATACTATGCAACAAATTATGAATTTTGTGT
Organism: Ceratophysella granulata; assembly: GCA_034694905.1. Classification (NCBI taxonomy): domain Eukaryota; kingdom Metazoa; phylum Arthropoda; class Collembola; order Poduromorpha; family Hypogastruridae; genus Ceratophysella; species Ceratophysella granulata. The sequence goes on along the minus strand of JAQFYU010003238.1, from coordinate 8,885 downwards.
AAACAAGCTTAAACTGAACAATACTAAAACCACTGTAGGTACCTACGCAATTATGGAGTCCTCGTGAACGAGAAACACTGAAGAATATTGTTGACATTATGCTTGCATACAACTTGACTTATGCCCAAGAGAGAACTGCCGAAGGGGCATATGCGTATCATCTTGAACCGTAATTGATCGACATCAACTTCGATAAAGTCTGAATGAATTTGTAGCATCAATTTCTAACGTGCTAACATTTTATGTTTCAGGAACATCGAGGAGTTATGTTTCTTTCCCGCATCCGAAAACACCACGAAGAAAACATTTCCCTATGCAGTAAAGCAGCTAATTTCTAGGGAAGTCGAGCTGGAAAAGTTGAGACGCAGTGAACCTGAAGGAATTCCCGCAACAACAAACACGAAAAAATCTGTTCTTCCTAAATCTGCTTCAAATTCTCAGCAGCAACAACAGACGTTCAGCCAATCTCACTCCCAGGCAGGAACTAGCAAAAAATACTCGAAGGTAGAAAGCTAATGATGATCATATTAATTCCGGTCTGAGATGTATCATTTTGTATTGAAGTACAAATTCATAAGTACATCAGAAAATACATCATTGTTACTAAAATTCTAAACAGATCGATGAGAAAACGGCGGTGGCTAAAGACTTCTTCGGGAGACCAATAATTCCAAAGCCCATTTCGGTTGAAGATCAAGAAATTGCACGTAAAGGTAGGCAAAAATAAACGCACAATTTTAAAACAGATTTCGTTCACAAGTTATTATGATCATGAATATGAATATCATCTTACACGGGCTTTTCAATTTTCAGACAAAGCTGCTGATGTATGGTTTCGTTTCAAGGAAGGCTATAGTAATGCAGTTCGAAGAAATCTCAAATTGAAGGATTTTCTATAATATAGGAAGCTGTACGATAACCCGTTTCAGATGCTTAGCCAAATCTAGACGAGCGTTACATATAATAAAATGGTAAGACAAGACTTGTTTGCAGTTTGTGTCCGGCACTATTTGAGTCATAGTATTTATTATATTCGTAAATTGCATGCGTAAATAACATATCATGCTGATACACGTATCTTGTATCGTCATTTCATACTTCATCTCATATTTAGCATATCAACTTGTAAGTAAGTAGTAGTTTCTTAATTTGTGAGTTTAGTCTCCGGGTATATTTGTTCACTTGCGCGTCAATCTATTCTAATGTTTGCCTTAAATCCGAGTTGACCATCATGGTAGCATTGCAATGTAGCTTTTAATGCCAAACAAACTTTACAACAGCAATTCAGCATTCAATCGCTATATGTATTTACTACCAACAACTGAGGAATATTCTTACTTCGTTTGACTTCTACATTAATCTACTTCTATGGGAATGTTCTGTTTGCGATTGGACTTTTGAATGACTTGGCAAAATCTATAATTGGTTACACGGTCGTATTATCGTTGAATTGTATAGGTTATTATTTTGAAACACACAGTTTTATCACCAGTTGTCCATGTCAACATAATTGGTAGCACGTCTGTCCATTCAGTGAATAGCGCTTTCCAGGTTTCCCTTCAACTCATCACATGAGCAAGATTTTCCTACTTGGACAATCTTTTACATATGACTTTTGACTAACAATCTGCACTGAACGGAAACTGCCTACTTTCTACTGACGTCAACGACGACTATGATTTCATCGTTCGTCCTCGAAGCTGAGATTGGTGACACCCTCTTCGGGTTGGGAGAACTCGAGGAAAGGATTTGAGAAAGGAGCAGAACCAAAAAGATCCACACCACCACCGTCAACCCCGGGCATGGGTCGGCATTTGACATAATCTAGTGGACAAATAAATCATAATAGAAGATGCAACTAAAGCAAAATTAAATAAACGAATTTGGAATCCGGAGGCTGCATGCATAAAGTAGAACATGGAGGTGCAGGTACAGTATCATTGTATCTGACTTGCGAACTGCATTGTAATTGGTGTAAGTACTTTGCATTTGGTGGAATTTTTTAGCCTTCCGATTCAACCGAACATTTCTTGGTTTATAAATACCCAACAATCATTTGGCAATTGTGGATCACATTTCTATGAATTACAATCAACTGCAAATTCCTTGCGATTCGATTAAATGAATTAACGAAATACTTCTGTTAGTTCAGAAGTTAGAACAGAGCACCAATTACAGACTTTGCAGTTAGTTTTGTCGTCAAATGGTCCGATTTATACTCGTCCTCCGAAATATTAGTAAGTATAAGAGAAACAAGCGAAAGCTGGAATAAAGAAGGAATGGAATTACGAGGAATGACAAGAGCATAAATTAAGAAATTGACAGACAGGATCTACACGGATCAAGATCTTCTAAAGGGTCTCTAGTAGGAATGTCACTCTCCGACATTTCTTCTGCATGATTAACAGGACAAACAAGATGAACAGTTGAAAGTCAAGACGGAATGATTTTCGTTTCTCAATACTTTCTGAGATTTGAAGTTTGAAGTTGTCTATGGTATGTTCTCTCACACCTAACTAACAATCGCTAACAATAAGTTCAACAAGTTAACAGTTACCGGCTACTTTTTACATAGACAGATAGGCATATAGATACACAGATGAAGTAAGACTTTCACTTCTTTTTAATGCTACCCGGTTTCTTATTACTGTTTTTAGAACTGGAAGACCTACCAAATGAAGGACCGAAAGGCGCATTTTCAAATGGGCAAGACTCGTTATTGTCTTCTCCTCCTCCAGCACCCGTTGTAGCCGATTCGGAAGAACAATCTTCACCTGAATTCTCAGTGCAATTGTCAAATGGATTCCAACTGGAAATTGCTCGTTCCGAAGAGGCAGAAGCCAGTTCACTGGATTGTGGTATGTTCCTGTTAAAAACAAGCGTTCAATAAAAGTTTCACATAAATGGTAACAATGGACCATTGACCTGGTTCTAGTACCTAGTTCTTCATCAGAACAACATTCATAAAAATACCTTACTTTTCAAAAGCAGACGAGTCAGATGCATTTCTTCGGTGGCCATGATCTCCAATTGTTGGACTCTTTGGCGGGGGCAACAAGGACGCCCCAACGACGGGGGTTGGTAGTAGAGCTATGGAATTTCCCTTCGGCCTCTGTCTTGGCGTAACGCTGGTTTCTAAGGGCGTAATGCTTGGAGTGACCGAAGCTGATTTGATGGGTTTCTCTTCAGCCTTTGATTTGGCAGTCAGTGAGTCGTTCATAGCACCAACAAGATCCTCAATGGATGGCGGTGGGTCGCTATTGTTCACATTCTTAACTGGATTAGGTACTCCCAGGAGCTGATACACTAATTTAGCTACTTGGTAAATGTCAGGCCTCAAGTCTTGATCTGGAGTCAGAAGGTAGTAGATCAGGGCATGAATTTGTGATGAAAACGGAGATCCAGGAGGGAAGGTTAGGTTAGCTGACTGAATCGCTAGTATTGATTCACCAAACGGTGTTGTGTAGAAACACGTCTACACGTAGCAATAAATGAATTACATATTTACAAACCAATATAAATGTGTTCGTACGAAAGGGTGACAAGACAATTACTTACTTTATATAGCAGGACGCCTAGCGCCCAAATATCAGATTTGGTTGTAATTGCACCACGGTTCGAATATGGATCAACCATCTCCGGTGACCTAAATCAAATCCATCATAGTGCAAATTAGACAGTATTACTTGTTCAATTAAACCCGAATACCGATCGAGGGAAGTCAAAATCAATGACGAACTTCAACTCGTTAAGCTCTCTGCTCAGGTCAATTTGCATTCCTTTCATACCTGTAGGCAAGCGTAGTGTACTTCTCAAGATCTTCTAAAACTTGAGTGAACCCATGGACTTGTGGATCCCAGAACTTTGCAGTTGCTGAACCAAAATCACAGATGATGTACTTTCCATCGTCTTCTAGAATATTTTCAATTTTCAAATCACGATGAACAACTGGAGTGGCGCACTGATGAATTCTCGAAACTCCCGCCACAACGTCACCCATAATTTGCAGAACTTCTTTTTCACTTAGGTTCGACTTGGCCGACATTTTGGCGTTTAACGTAGCAAGGAGTGAACCTTTCATATAAGGCATTAGCATCAGGATTTCCGTTACGTCGCCTGACATTTGTGTCACCAGAAAGTCGACGCAGGGCAGCATATTTGGATGATTCAGTTGTGTCTGTAAAAACAATTATTTTTTACTAAATTGGAGTATTTAATGGGATCACGCCGAGTAGAGAGAAGGGAGAAAGTGTTAAGGAAACGCTAGTAGTGGGATTAACCCATGGCAGATTTTAGAGTGCTTCCAATGGCGTTGACCGTTGACCCTCATAAAGGTCAACAAATCAATGTATGTTTTTCTGTATTCATAGGAACACTGATTCTCAATGAGTACAAGATATACCAAGATAGGACCATGATGGCCCGTGGCTTGACCTTTGCGAGCGACCTTAGCAGCGAGCATGTTAAAATTTTCGCATAGCATTTAGCATCATTTTACAAGAAAGTTAAGAGTTGATTTCTAACCATGAATTGTATTTCTCTCGTTCCCACAGATAAGTCTTGATCATTATTGACCAGAATTCGTTTCAAGGCATATTTTTGAGCTCCATGACGAGCGAGGAAAACGACGCCGAAGCCGCCCTCCGCAATGACCTCCTCCACGGAAACAGTCAACTTTCCCAATGTGAAGGACTTGCCAATACATGCACTTTGACCAGATGCTGGAACAGGATTCCCAATCTTTCCTCCCATCAATTTCTTCATCCTCGCCACGTCTGCTTCCACAACTTGGAACAAGTGAGTCGGATTAACAAAACTGGAGCAATCCAATGACTTGGTGTCGTTTCGTGGTGACAGTAGTGACTCAAGTGACTTTCCCGTTACGTTATGCTATATATTTTTTCGTATTTTTCCTACCGCTACTATCTTCGTTACTCATACATTGGTGACTGATAAGGTACGCACTAGTTTTAGACAATTGACAATAAACTTTTCAATTCCAAGTTATAAACTTTAAACTCCTTCAAGTATGACAGATATGTTTGTGGAGGCACAATCAGTATTGACGATACAAGACGCCCACATGATTTAAACTCTTATTAAGTGGAGTCCAAAACTGTAGTAGTAGCCAGAGATTAACTCTGAATCTCAATTTCGTGCTAATCTCTGGCTGCGGAGGTGGATTTCGAATGCTGAACCTGAACAGTTTCTACGCCACTTGACTTGTTTGTCCCAGTTTTTTGTGTTTCAAAGTCCAGTTCAAAGAGAAGGGCAGGGAATAATAATTTAATAAAATTGATTTTAGGTGCGTTGGGGTAGATTGGATGGTCTGTTGTCGCCTGCCCACTTTGAGCAAATCCCGTTGGTCCTGTTTCTTGTGTACATTTTGCATGAGTTTGAGTGAACGGCGTAATGATAGCAGAATACTTTTGGTTTAGACTGTACTTGCCCAATGTGTTTCAAAGGCAGGACAGATGACAGTACAGTTCAGCTCAGAGTGCGGCTTCTATTCATAATAAAAATGTAGAAAGTGCATTTCCTAAAAATGCTTCCGTTCACTTTGATAGCTTTCGGCTTGGTTTGCTGCTTCAAATAACTTTTGAACAGCCAGGAGCATATTTGGATAGCAGGTACCGAAAAGGTTGCATTTGAAAGAAATTCTCAAAAAATATTCGGATTAAGACATTCTCCGTGTAGCATATACATACCACATGCATAGACCAGCGTTTCTTTGTACAGAAACTGTTTGACCGATGATGGGTTCTGTGAATTCAAGTTGTTCAGATGAGATAAATTCGAAGAGCTAAGCGGAATCGAAGTGCAATAAATGTAGAGGTCATATGCACTGCATTAACGCGCTTTTTATAGCTAAATGTGTTCAAAAGTACAAAATTATTACGATGGGAACAAAAGAACATCCGAACATCAACAAATTATTCCGAATTTATACACGGGGAATCCAAAGATTAATTGACGCAATAGTATTTTAAATCCCTTAATTTTTGCAAAGGTTTGAATCGACTCACGGAATCAAACGTCGGTCAATGGTTGAACTGGACTGGAACGTGAAGGAAAAGAAACTTGACTACGTATTACTGTTTAAAAGTTGATTTCAGGTGTCAGTTAATGTTTTAAATCACCCAATATTGGTCCAGCTCTGATTCTTGTAGAATGAATGGAATTATCGGTAGTCTTGATGTATATTTCCTCATTTTTCTGATGATCCTGCTGTCGAATTTGAATGCGTCTATAGATGATGAAGGAGATGAATTGATAGGAATACCTGAGCGCGGTACAGCACCCATTTTCCGTACCAAATTGTTCACAGTAAATAATGTGTACAAGGTTTTGCGTACGATTAACATATTTTGATATTTTTGCACTTATATACCAAAACAGGTACATTGGGCTACCACTTTCAAATTCATGACAACGGCGTTACTTTCCAGTGGAGAAAGTCTGGTAGTGGAGTGCATGAAATGAGCATGAGTAGTGAGCATGACGGGTGAGACAATTACTCGCGTCATGTTCCAATTTTACTTCTATTCTAATTCTAATGTGAACCATTGTTTGTCATATGACAGGTATGTAGCAGTCGGATTCTGTGACCCTTTGACCAGATTCTTTGGAGAAGGAATGGAGAATTGTGACATTGTGTTAGGCTGGGTTGAAAACTTTCCTCCTTATGCGCCTCGAATTGTTGTGAGAATCTTAAGCTTTTTCCGTACTAAAGCGTTTGTCTTTAATATTATATGTAGATCATTTAATCATCTTTTAGGACCTATTTTCGAAGAGTGAAGGAAATCTAACTGAAGACGCAAAAGCCGACTATGAGCTTCGTCCCGGTAGCGAGCAGAGGTTAAACTACACTGAAATCAAGTTCCAGAGAAAAGTTGACACTGAGGACAGTGAAGACACCCTCTTAGATGTTAGTGTTAAAATAAAATATATTCTTTATGCTTCAGTTAATGTAACTCGTTTCCGTTAATTCAACAACTGAAGCTTTTGTTTGCATTATTAGCGGCCTGTAATTATCATCTGGGCCTGGAATGAAAACGATCCAATCCTGGACGAGTCGTTGACGCCGAACCGCGTCAAACTCGGAACCATCATAAAACATCGGTCAAAAGCGGATGAAGTGTATCAAGCCCCGTCCCGGGGTCACACACCTCTCACTATTCTACTGGATCAACCACTGGAATTCAACTTAGCTTCAGTAACTTACCCGCTTTTCCACCTACTCGTCTTCAGCTACATTGTAGCTCTTTGCATAGTCTAATAAAAATAATACAGAGTTCAAAAACTACAATACAGTAGTGCTAAATCTATGTGGTTTGTGTTAATAAATGATAAATGATACTCGAGTTTGCCAAATATTGACCTAAATATAGAAATTGTTAGTATTGTCACGTTGTCGGGGAAAAGAACTGCCATATGTCAATAACGCGTTGTTTATTATTACATTCTGAATAAATGATTTTATTAGATTATCTACGTTTGTATTGTGATGAATTGTTCATTGTTTCTGATTCATTGAGATTTGAATTTGTGCTTCTTCGAATATCATTATCGAATCGATATACGGAAACAAGAACATCAAGCGCAACGGCGAAACTAATCCTGCGGATTTAGTTTGGAATTGAATACAAAATGGCGTCCAAAGAGCTTCCTGGTATGCCCATGGGCCCTACTTTGAAGCTAAACGATATTATCAAGAGGTTTCATATTCCGCAAGGTTTGAAGAGCTTGCTCCAAGATGCAGCACGAGACGTAAGTACAAAATGGCTAAAGTAGTGATGCCACAAGCCACAAACCGATTTCACGAGTGAATGTATTTATTACCTTTCTTTCCAATGATGCCTCGGGGTTTAGAATATGCCGCGCTGCTGTCTCAACTGTAGATTTTCCTATTAAATATGAATTTCTGACCCCGAACACGACCAAAATACTCATGTTCTGACTCTGACTACGTTTGATGATCACGACAGGTTCTTCGGACGCAACCGGAGAACCTCTATTCATTCCTTGCGGATTTCATGGAAGATCGAATTCTACGTCGGGATTTTTTGATGCTGCTTGGCGCTGGAAAGGTTTGGTCTGGTGTTTTCTACTTATTGATTCTGCTATTTGCCGACAATGCTATTATTTATGTGTTCTGTATTTCTAATCTGATTGATCAGGGTCGTCGAAAAAGCTGGGAATGGAGACGTTGGGTAAGCTCTTCAATGCAAAATTGTATATCGACAAAAATATATATTTGAAGTTGTGTCACCTCAAACTATTAGAGCTCGGATGGATCTTCGCTATTGACGCAGGACGAACTACTCGAATTCATCAGTGAATATCACATTACTTTGGAAGCGGCCGAACGACTTGCTATAATTATTCAAGTACGTAATTTCAATGCGTTCGAATAACAAAAATTGCCGTATTTATTCAGTAGTGGTTAAGTATTTTTCATTAATATTTCGTTTTGTCGACAGAGTGCCTACCGTGGATTCATTGCAAGGTTAGGATTGACTCGGTTCAGCTATGCATATGTACATCCGATATTTTGCTTTTTGATGATTACATTATTGAGTACAATTTTTTAAAAGGCAAGAAGTGAAAGCTAAAAAGGAAGGGAGACGCCGTCGAAGCGTGACTTTTTTAAATTGGTCTAATAGAATACATTCAATTGGTCAAAATAGTGGACTGACTTGTGTGTTTGTGTAGGAGTCATTATGGCAAGAATGGCGAGACGAAGGAAACCTATTTCTTTCCCGACGCGAGGTTGAGGAAATCTTGGCTTACTATGGAATAACGCTACATGACGCCAATGCTTTTGCAACAAAGATTCAAGCTGTATTTCGAGGATATTACCTTCGAGAGGTGAACAATTTAAA
>JAQFYU010003237.1:0-10313 GCA_034694905.1 Ceratophysella granulata | reverse complement strand
ATTTGATTGGTTAAGGGTCCTCGAAATCCAGCCCAGTTCAGTTATTGTAATGATGATGCAAGTATGATTTGAACACACTCCAGCCTGAGAAATCGTACGCTCCACACCGACTTTGATCACAATAAAGTTAAACAGAGAAATCGGAAAAACATTAACTACAACTCTTCGTCGTTTTACTCATTTATTTCGCTAACACACACGCATACCCACCAAGTGCACCCCTACGTTACAATATCCTTATTCAACGTCATGCAGGAACTTGATGTAACCACTTCCGCCAACTATTACTAGTGGTCCTGAACGTGTCCAATGTAAGTATTATGGGATGTTCCTGTCCATCTGTCTGCCTGACGGAGATTTTACGGAAATTTGGTCAAACATAATACAGGAGTTTGCGTCTGTCTGTCTGTATATCTGTGCAGCCGGACTATGTAGGTTTGTTGCTCCTTGTTGCTGTAAACGAGAGCATTTCTGGAACAAAATGCAGTCATTTGCAAGTATGTCTACTATCACAATATATTTGCATCATTGTTGTACATGATGACTAAAATGACTAAGAGCAGAGAGCAAATAATATACGCTTCTCCTGAAAAAAATGTTTACTGTAGCACTTCTACATGGGGTAACTTATTACTAAGAATTAGTTTTGCAGACAAACATTCTCCAAAACGGTAACTCGCTACAGATGCATAATGCGTATGAATATAAGACCAGGAAGATCTTATGGGAAGTCCCTTCGTGCCAGTCTGTCCGTCCGTGCTGCTTTGGAAGCACATCACAAATCCCGTCTAAAGAATAGCATCAGTGGGAACAAGCTGAAAAAAATAGTGCACCGTGTTTATATCGGTATGTTATGTATGTAAATAGATCGTATAGCAAATACATCTTCCCGCCTTGCAAAAGCGTATTAAAGAATATCAGAAACATAAAGGCAATTCACGTATACAAAAAATACATCCAAAGTAAATATATCTAATGGAGGTATTGACTTTACATACAAATTTTGCTCCTGCTTGGGCGAAGCGGTAATAGGTTTCAAAAAAGGGATCTTATGCTAAGTCCGTTTTTCAGACCAGACTCACAAGATCACGAAATGGTTCCCCCCCCGATACCACCCAGTATTTCACAATTACATTTGCATCAACAGATCACATGGAAGGTTGACTTCAAGACTACTCCATTTACTGGAACAGATTCATATACAGCCTATACATATAAGTGGTGTGATAAAATGGATAAAGATGATTTCTATAAAGCTATAGGAAAGGGCCATCATGCTTGAATTAGCAGGTGAAAGACAGTCTAGCAAGTCTCTGAACCCTCTCTTTAGGCATAATATAATTCGCCTGAGACAAACCCACTTGCCAAAATCCAGCTCTGACTGGACTGGCAAGGAATAGCAGAAGGTACTGAACTCCAATAAGAGATACAGCATCGGAGAGCGTCTCCTCTGGATAAAACCAAGAGGAATCTCTCTCTTCGCTCTTCTGCCCAGCCTGCTCTTTGTCTAAGGCGACTCTGAGTAAATCCTTAAAAGAGTTACTTAAGAACAAATATTAAAATAATAATTAAACAATATTTGAACAATAACAAAGAACAATAATTCTGAACAATAAAACCAAACACTAAAATCAATCCTAAGTCCTCCGGTCTTGATAGTCCAAGTTTATTAGCATTCTGAAGATAATTGCCTAGGTCCGAACAGCCGTAAGCAATATTATCACATCTGTTTCTTCAAACCGTCTTAACGTTCGGGTTGAGACGTTTTTTGACTACGAAATGAACCTGTGACCTATGGACATCATCAGTCTACTACTCTCCGCTGACCTATCGAAGTGAAAATTTCAAGTAGCAGAACCGGTATGTATTTTTCAAAATTATATTGACCACAGAAACCATGAAACTCATGATCTACTCCAAAAACTTAGAATTCAAGGTATTCGAACAAACTTTAAATCAAAAATCAAAGTAAAAAACTCAGCCTTAGCTTTTCCTCACACTGTAACGCCCTTCTCTCTCAAAATTTTAAATTACATCTGGATGGTACTGAAACCTTTTGAGCCTTAGGCTCAAACTTTTCTTTTGATGGACTGTGAAACAGATGTTGAGGAGCAATTAATGAAAGAAGCCAATGAACTCCTTATTTTACTTAACTCATACCTAAATCTGGTTTCCGAACATCCAATAATAGAAATCAGAGTCTATCTTCAAAATTACTTAAATCATTTTCGAAATCAACTAATTGATTGGCTAACCAAATGTCAGCCCTCTGGCCAAACTAATCAAAAAATTCAAGAAGCCCAAGCCTTAGATTTTTAGACATCAATTCATAGAAACATAGATCCATAGCGAAATTCGCTTGGGTCAACAAGCCCTGAACGAGTTTGCGGTGGGTCATCGAGCAAGAGCTTTCGAACTCGCTATATGGTTTGAGATGGGTGAACCTTAAAGGCATCCATCACCCTGGCCCCCACCTCCCAACTAAACAAGAGTCCACCTACACCGGACGGACTAAAATATCTTAGTTCAACAGCTAGTTCTATACTTTTAATTGGTCAAGTAGTGACTATAACATTAATTGGTCAATCCGTCACCCTCCAGTTCGAGAACCCTATCATTCTCCCTCCTTCAATGACCTCCATGCCTGGCTAGAGGTAGAGCCTCCTGATGTTGCTCCCCGCCACGTTGGACTGATCATCTGAAGATGGATTCATCATTGGTGACACTTAATTAAATCCAACTTTATCTTAATTAGGGATGACGTTAAAGGCTTTAGTGTTATACACTAGTTTAACCTTCATCAATACACTTATTCAAAAAATTGTAACAGAATTATTTAAACATTTAAGTTATGAAGACCTGTAAACTTATGCTAGAGGGATTAGTACTTTGTTACTCGATAGTTTTGAGGTCACTTAAAATGTAGTGACCCAGAGCTATTCGATTTTTACAAAATCTGAAAACAAAAAGAGAGAGGGTGATGTGATAAAATGGATAAAGATGATTTCTATAAAGCTGTAGGAAAGGGCCATCATGCTTGAATTAGCAGGTGAAAGACAGTCTAGCAAGTCTCTGAACCCTCTCTTTAGGTATAATATAATTCGCCTGAGGCAAACCCACTTGCCAAAATCCAGCTCTGACTGGACTGGCAAGGAAGAGCAGAAGGTACTGAACTCCAATAAGATATACGGAATCGGAGAGCGTCTCCTCTGGATAAAACCAAGAGGAATCTCTCTCTTCGCTCTTCTGCCCAGCCTGCTCTTTGTCTAAGGCGACTCTGAGTAAATCCTTAAAAGAGTTACTTAAGAACAAATATTAAAATAATAATTAAACAATATTTGAACAATAACAAAGAACAATAATTCTGAACAATAAAACCAAACACTAAAATCAATCCTAAGTCCTCCGGTCTTGATAGTCCAAGTTTATTAGCATTCTGAAGATAATTGCCTAGGTCCGAACAGCCGTAAGCAATATTATCACAAGTGGTTCGCAAGATGCCACCCAGTTTGTCACAGTAACATTGGCTTCCTCAAGTCGCCTGGTACGGTACGTCAACTTCATTTCCGGTCCACTTCCACTTTTTAATTCTGAACTACGTAATACATATACTAAAAGAAATGGTTCACAAGTTTACATCTTGTTTGTCACATCAACATTTGCTTCATTTACTTCTTATACCCGCTTTGCATCATTACATAAATAGTCAATGGTAAGCAGGGTGGGAGCGGCTACGTCTCCATTTAATACGCCGCCGTGGCTATGTCTCCAGTTGATACGCCGCCGTCTAGTTGTCATGTTCGTCGTCTAGTACGACCTCTCTGGTCGCAGGCTGCCGTCAAATAGGTTTTAGACCAAAATGTACGTATTATGGGATGTTCCTGTTTATCTGTACGCCTGTCAGAGATTTTTCGGAAGCTTAACATTGGCGCGACGACGGAAGCATAAAATAAGTTTCAGATGTTCAATCATCAGTAGCTTATACAATCATCGACAAATATGTTTTACATCTTACATGCCACTGGCTATAGCCACAGGTCGTACCAAAGGTCATTGACCCATGCATAATGATACTTTGACTATGTAGTTTTGCGTTGTGCGGTGCGTTGTGCCTCGATGCTATAAGGCTATATGTAGAACTTCTACGTACGTACAATTACAATTTCCCCTCCCACGAAGAAGGTGCAACCACCACGGTGTAGCTCAGTCTGAATTTACCCCATAAAGTGTCCATCCAGATCGCATTACACACAATTAACCGTTGATTACTGTATGACGCACGCGCTTAACTGTTTAAAACCGAAGAATTCTAAATACTGTTTGCTGGAATAGAAAACAGGTCACAATGTGCTTCAATTGAAGCATTCTTCAATTAAAGCTTCAATTAAACACAAATTTCATTTCAACTCGGACATAAAATTAGTCTTCTATAATTTCGAATTTTACACACTGAAAAACCGTTCACGAATCTAAATTTAAATCTGAAACCGTTCCAAGTCGTTTTTTATTAAACAAACAGTGTCACTAAAAATCTTAATAAAAATTGCAAACTTGTTGAACATCTCGCTTAATTTCAAGGGCGAAGCCGAGAGTATAGTATTACACACACAGTATCCAAAGCGCTACTGCTGGTAGTTTTCCTACGTATTTTATAACTAAAAAATAGACAATTCAAGAAACCCGCGAAGGGTTAAAATCAAAGAATAGATGATCGAAAGTAACAAAAATGTCGCGCTGGTATTTATAAATCTTAAACATCTCGCTGAATTTTATTTAACTTGGATAGGTGTAGGTATTTATCAATTTAAATGACAAATAACAAGATCCTGCGCCATGCACTTTTTGATTTTTGTACATTTTTTCTTGTTTTATGCTTCATTCACTTTCGTATTAAGGGATTGTCTTTCATAGTAGTGCTTTCAAAAAGTAGATGAGGACAAAAACACACGTTGCCCAATGCCCACCTCCTGGCCGCGCTACTGCATCTGCATCGAATTCCGTGGATGACCATTAATTAGTTACATTACAATGTAAAATCTTTCTTCACACACCCACAAAGGCCCTAGCTTAAACAGCAAAAGAATGACATGATTAAGCTTAAGTTTTTAACACATGATTATATTTTTTACAACGAAATTGGTATTTATTCGCGCCTTTCCATCTGAAAGAAAATTACAATTGTAGTTTAAATTGTAAAACTTTTACATGAATTGAGTGAAATCGGACACTACTGAACAAAAGATCTCTCTTAGCTCGAGCTGGCAGCTGGCCTAGTAGGTTGGCACTTTGCTATCAAAGGGATATTTTTAGGCTCGTCCCGAACGGTGTACAATTTTTCTGCAATCGTAAGTAATACTCAAACTGAGTTTTCGAATATGCTGCTTTAGAAAGATTGCACAGGTGGTATACACAAGGCTCGTTGACACTCATCTTCCAATATTTTATCACCATCCGAAACCTTATTGCCTGATATCGCTGAAACGTCACTAGAGTCTTCCAGGTTAATCGCTCTCGTTGACGTTTTTGGCGGCCTAACCTTCATTTAAAGTTCAAAGTCATGTATTTCCATTGAAAAATAGGGAGAAAATATTATGGCTATTATGAGATAACATAAAGGAATAAGAATAAAAAGCTAAACTTGGAAAAAGGGATAAAGAAAAGAAGTTGAGGTCAAATTAGGATAAAATTGGAAATTGGGTCAAAAACTCAATGGCTTTGGGCCAATTTAAACATAAGTCTTAAAAATACCGTCAACAAATTCTAATTGTTTGGTTCCGATAAAATGTTTTCTTTTTTTATTTATAATTTTGACTATTGACGATACTCTTGCAATTTTTTTGGCGAACTAAACATACTACAAGGTTACATGAGGATATATTTTGATTCAGAAGTACTGTCAGAGTCGTCTATTTCATTCATGTCACAATAGAAATACTACTTCACCAGTTTTTCCAAATAAATATCAGAAGAGTTCCTTATTCTGCTACATTACGGAACTTGAACAATATTGACAGAGGCAAAGTTGTAAACGGACTTTTGAACATGGGAGACGCGTTTCAGTGGTTGAATACCTTCTTGGTCACATATCATTCAATTCTCATTGGGTCTTTTTTTTGCCGCTTATACAATCGGTCTCCATATTCTGGGGCAAATATACACTGCTTCTTCTGGTGGCGACGATGGATGATACCAAAAGAAATAAGAACTTTGATTTATCAAATTCCACATTGGGTTTGGGATCGGAATGACTTTTCTCTCGCTGGATTTTTTGGTGTGCTATTATATTTGTAGAACTCACTTTTAAAGTGCAGATTGAGATCAAGTTTAAACTATAAGATTCGTAATATATGACTCCGTTTTAAAGAGTGAGTGTGATTTCTTGGAAATAACAGGATACACTGAACATAAATATTTTAAGTTCCCTGACAGAGCACGTAATACTATTTGCTTGTGTTTGGAATGCGGATTAGCGAAGCTATTCACAGGCAGTTGTGAAAAAGAAGTATGAACTATGTAGTTCACAGAAGCGTGACTTTGAGTTTTTAGTGAGATCAATATATAGGGTTGAATGATGTTCAAATAAGTGAGACGTCAAAGAAGCAATTTAAAAGTTTTTGCAAGAAGAACATTTTTTTGTTACACGTGATGTGCCTGCGTCGCTTCCTTCATCTTCAGAATTAGATGGCCGCAAAACAGCTGAAATAAATTTTTTTTAAAAATTAAAAACGCTTTAGTTTTATAAATACTCACAGAATAAACAGATATGATCGGTTCGACATCCGATTCACGCGCTGATTTTACGGCAGATATAAGCAACTCAATATACTTACAGGAACCACGCTGGAGTTCCACATGTGTTCTTGAAATACTCTCTTTGACTTCGTTGGCTAATCCAGTTTCAAAGGCAAGGACTGCCAAACGTCGAAAGAAACTCTCAACATTCTCACCAGATTTGGAAGATATTGGCCAGAATTCAGCTCCCAGTAGATGTGACATTCTTCTTCCCATTTCATAGATGTTCTCTCGATGGTTGACATTCTACATGAGAGAAAATAGTATGTTCTGCTTTACTCCATTAGGGTGAGAGTATCAAACTACACGTACACAACTATAGCGTAGTAGGTTAAAATGTCATTAATTAAATTACCACAAGATCAATCTTTGTTGCAACTAGAAACTTTAAAGGCACAACGGTGTTGGCTCCAACAGCATCATCCATCCACCGCTGACACGTTGAAAGACTTTCCAGATTGCTTGCATCAAATACTGTTACAATCACTGTAATAGTATTTAGTACCCAACTTCAGACTTTTGAGAGCAATAAATATGCCACTTACTAATCATGAACTGTTTTGACAACCGACAACTCACCATTTGATCCCCTGTAGTAGGAAGCCGCAATGCACTTGAATCTTTCTTGACCAGCTGTATCCCAGCTGTAATTTGTCACAAAATGATTAGATATTCCGTTCAGATTTTGTCCGAGAATGTGAAAGAAAGCGGTAATATTCTACTATTCTACGCTACTTACATTTGAAGATTGAAGGGAATATTTAAGATCCAGAATTTCTGCATTTCATAGTCCACACCGATAGTAGCTTTGTAATTTTGTTCGAATATATCTCTGCAAAATCTATTGATAATTGACGTCTTTCCTACTCCAACATCCCCAACAAAGACAGCTTTCGCCAATCGAGCTGAATTATTTCCAGCCTTCCTCGACAACTTGCTAAGTGCAATGTTACTATCACTGCTGGCATTGGAAATTTCATCAGAGAGTGAACGGGCAGAAGGCGTAAATGCATTGAGCCCGTACGGAGAGTCCTCCTGCTCCAGTGCCAACGGAAATTCCGTCACCTGACGACTCTTCACCCTCATTCTTCAGAACTGGTATCTGAATCAAAAGAAAGTCAAGTACAGTGAATTAGCATTTTTGTGTTATATTTTACTTAAGCTCAATGTGCCTTGATAACCATTGTAGCTAAATACAACTAAGAATAACCTTGGCTTGGTACTGTAATACTGCACTGCACAGTACACAGTACAAAACAAATTTACCGATAGGTCATAGGTAATGAGATGAGGGTTCCCACATAACATACAAACAACATTCTACTGTATGTAGATAGTACATACATAGTACGTACATAATACATACTTATGTAATATGGTACATCCATATATGGTAAGTATATGTATAAGGTAATATATGTATATCGGTACTACATACTTCAAATCCAAGTACAAAGTCAAAGCACAAAGTATCAAGTCCCTACCATGCAATGCAAATTGCATGGAACGCGGCAATTTCATATGATTTTTGAGTCTGATCACGTCTATTCTTTTTGAAGTGGATTACTTTGTACTTACGGTACGGTGTACGGGTTGAAGTCAAAGTAGAGGAAGCGGGCAGCCTGAACCCGAAGTGTATTGTCCGAGTGAGTGAGGTCGTAGGTCGACAGTCACCTATACGTTCCGTGTAATTCTCATCTTCAGCTGACCATGTTCACATCTCCACCAGCCAGGCGTGGCGTGCGTCCCGGGACACGTAACCTTTTAATTCGTCTCACAGGTTTGGCAGGGGCAGGAATGTCTCCTATCGATCGGTTCTTCAAAACGTCCATCTCCAGTACTGAATGAACAAATATTTAACATCTCACTTGTTTTGATTGATTATGGTATTAATTCAAGTAGGAAGTCAGTGCGTATGGGGAGGGACTGGGATGGAACACGACTGGTGATGGAGACGGAGAACGGGCTGTGAACTGTGAATGACTGGGCGAGGTCGGGGAACGGGTACCACACCAGGTATCATCGGCTGTTGTGGTTGTGTGATCGGTGATTTCGGATTGGTGATCGACACGAAATTCTGTCACCTAACACGAGCTTTTGTGCAGAACTTACCACATTACTACAAACATATAATTATAAAAGATACACGCAGCTACGCCTGAATTGATTAGCACTGTTTAACGCACTACTGCAGTAGTGCGTTAAACAGTATACTGGCCTCAGCATCAGCTGGTCTCAGTATTCCGCAATTTGTACTCATTTGACAAACGGAGAGAATAGACCGCAAAGTATGTCAAAACAATTGTATGCATCACGTAAATGAATGGCGTATGGACTGCAAGGCAAGTTGTCACTTGTCATATAAATAACATACTACTCTGCGTATATTTTGGCAATTGAAAATGGGTAAGTTTCGGCCCTCCCGCGTAGGTTTTTATCAAACGATTTTTACATCACCATTCAGTTAGCATTGCATTTCGCCGAATTATTGCAAAATAATATGACAAGTGACAAGCAACACAACGCCCGTAGCGGGATTGTGAAGTACTAGAATTTGAACCGCATGCAATTCCTTTGCTAGTACAGTATGGGAGGAAACACACTTCCCACTCTGTCAACTCATGAATCCAAAGTTCAATAGCTGTGTGATATGCTTTGGTATGTGGATTGAAGCGGGTAATTGCGTTCGACTCACTTCGCTTCACTTTCATGTAGGACAAGTTTCTGTGCACTCAGTCCGCTCGCAAGGGATATCCACATACTGCACGGACCGGTGAGTCTCCTCAACTGCAACCAGCCATGGCTCCAAAGAAAGCACCCGGTAAGTCATTTATCATAATAAGGGACACGTAAGGGACAGTGGGTGATGGGCACATGGTAGGGGTCATAGGTTAGTTTGCGCCGGACAAGGCCATTCGCTTGGGAGTTTGGACGAAACCTGGCCGCCCAATATGTAATGCAACATGGCTGCTACAAGCTGTGCTGTCGCTGTATGTATGTATGTATGTGTGTGTGTGTGTGTATGGTCAATTGCAGAAACCACACGCGATTTAGTCTCGCGCAAATGTTCTCTGTTTGACTGTTCGCTGCACTGACAACTAATGAGATGGATGATGGATGACTGACTAAATACAATACACAGTCAACAGTACACTAATTGGGACAGTCAAGGACAGGACATTGGGCTTAACTTAGAAAAAAAATTTTATATTCAAGTGTCTGCAGGATTCAGGATGAATGACTCTCTACATAGTCACAGTACTTGACTTCAGTTCATGTTTATGTTGTACGTGTACTTATAATAATAATTTATGCATTTTATTTGTGGCTTCCACTCAAGAAGCTTTGACTTTACGGTTTTGTTAAGGAAGTGAATAAATGCCTGGGCCGACTACTACTTTAAATCTGAAGTCGGCCACTTTTAGCAATTTTTGTGACACTACATAGTTAGTGACTGGACTAGATATCTGATATAAGTGCTGGGAATATATGATGATACTTTGTGGGAATCTCTATGAACA
>JAQFYU010003236.1:0-10314 GCA_034694905.1 Ceratophysella granulata | reverse complement strand
CCCCCGAGGGTGGCGAAGGGACGGGGTCGATTTTGCACTAGATTACGGAACGTCTGACTCTGGGTTGGACAACGGACCACGACGGAATCCGTATCTTATGCTCATGGCACCTATGATGACTGTCGTTAGACCATGTTGGACCATTCTGTCACAAGATACAACACAAACATGAGATTTGTATTTATTATTGACTTATGATCTTTATAGTTCTCTAAAGTCACTTCGCTAAGAAGTTTGTAGATTCTCCATGATTTGTCATAGAAGTCCATTATGTATGCGCTACTCATAAACATTTTAATTTTAAAATTTAAAATCCTTTATTCAGGCTTCCATCCACTCGACTATAATAAGGTTACACCCTGTTTATGAAAGGAATATTTTATTTGTTAATTTTATTGATTCCATTGTAAGGTCATCGGAACTTTCTTTGTTTGATTTAGATTAAGTAATAATAATACACATTCGCTTCAATAGGCAATGCTGGCCTTATAAATGTCCATCTGAGCTTGTAAACTACGTAGAATCATAAAGCTTTGCATCAGTAGTAGTGAATTAATCAGTATATAAAATTATTGGAAGTTGTGCCTGACCAGGAAAAGTTCAAGCTGTTACTGCTTTCATACTGTGGAGGAAGGTACGACATATATTAAATCAAAGCTTTTCTGCTTATTTACATTTTTGTAAATTGACGATAATTTTGAATATAGTACACAATGCTCTTTTCGCAGTATAAATTTTTGGATTAAATGACTCGTACAGTTAAGTTCTGTTGCTGTCTTCTTTCGCTGTAGACGTCGTTACAATACTTTTCGTTCATGTTGAGTTCAAAGTTCAATGAATGATCCCGATGCTGAACGTAATTAACACGATGATCGACACATTGACAAGTATAATGAAGCGTTCAATTGATTCGTCAAAATGAGGACAGAGGAGGGATTTAGTATCACTTCTTCCAGCGTCCACATTCATCTGACGTGCTCGGTCAATCACATCAGGAAGCCCTTGCATGAAATGTGAATTGTTAGACAGTCCAAGTTCGTAGAGAAAGCGAAATCCTCGGCATTTGATGAGAGTGAAACAGGTTTGAGTATCAGGACCAGTAAGCTTGCGACATGGGTCCACTCCAGAACGAGGGCTGCAAGTACATTGTGCTTCGGCACAACTTGCAAGCGTCCCGCAGTCACATTCCTCGTCTCCTTCAATTATGCCTAAAATAGAATTCATATTGATCATCTATTAAGCTTATTGAAATTCAACAACTGATGATTTAGTTAAATTCACAAGTTTGCAATAGTATACAGCATTTCAGCTAACTTGGAATTGTAATATATCTAGCTGATATCTGCCATATTTGCTTGTATCTTAGAACCGATAAATACATTAGAAACGGTATTTAAGTGCTAACCATTTCCACAGTAGCTCTCTTCGACTTGATACTCCATACATTCAGTGATTGTTGACAAGTGCTGAAGACAGCGCTGTCCTTCTCGAATACTGCAAACGCTCATCCTACAGATTTGAAAGTAAATATTGAATAGTTGAAGTTATGTTAGCATTCAAATTGAGATTCTAGAATGTTTGCCAGTTCATAGCTTACCGGAAGGAGTTGAGCGGAATATTGGATCGAGACTGGATGTCTCCTTCGACAATACAAGCACCCCAGTTGTCATCCCCACCATCGAATAATCCTGCAACCACGTCCTTCTTACGAGAACCAGCATCAGTACAATTGGCACAGAGGTCCTTCGAGTACACCATTGAAAGGGACAAAATCCGAATTTGCTTGTACAGCATACGAATGTATTCTCCTCGAGGGCTGAACTTCAGCACGTAAGGATTGAGAAAGGAGGTCAAACGTTTACCGTCGCACGCTGTGCCTAAAGTATAGTCAACAACATAAACGCTATTTCAATTTGATGACAAACAAATACTAATTACTGAAAATTTGAGTTTAGCTGCAAGTTGCAGGGAACCGGATTCTTCTTATAGTATATATTGGTAAGTTTTCATGAAACTTTCAAACTTACAACCACCAAACTTCCTTTTGATAACATATTGGGCCACATTAACTTCGCCAATTCCGGATCGAAGGTCGCATGATTGCAAAAGGTGGCCCCCTCCCGTAGCCAAGAATTTGCCTCCCAAGCCCCGAAGAGAAAAATTACCACCTTCCTGACGGCCCCATTTGTCTTCAGGTCCCTTCATAGCTTCGTTGTAAATTTTTACCTGCGCAACACAAATAGTTGAATTAATTAGTTGTGCAACTTGAACGCTTCTGTCCAATACCGAAAGAAGAAGCGTAGAATGAATCTTAGATAATATAGTGCTGGATGTTCAACCCTCAGTGATGAGGATGATACACTTACGTCAACCAGCTTAATTCCAATATTGTCTGGGATTCCATCCAAATTCCAGTCAGTAGCTCGAAGAATCCAGTCCGTCAAGTCAACATAACCAGCCAGCAAAAGAGTCAAATCTTCATACGAACCATTGAAACGGCGTTTAACGTAGGTATTATCTACCAAGTAACAAACACTGGCAAAGTACGTTCCTTTTCTATAACCAAAATATTTCTATTAAGTAGTGTTGTCAGAGTGCACAGCCTTCATTTAAACTTTTGAAAGATTTCTCTATTTCTTTATATATGCGTTACTTACTTAGCAGTATTGAAGAAATTCTTGTAAGTTCTCTTATTGAGCATATCTCGATGTGCGAGAGTCTTTGCATCCGGTTCAGTAGTATCAGAAATAACTGAGGGCTGCGTGTTCACTGTTGTCTCTTCAATAGATGCTGGGACCGGCGGTGCAGAGTCAGCAGAAGGCGATGGCACAATAGCAGGAGTGTCAATAGTCGCTGGGTCTGGTACCTGTGGTCCTGCTCCTGCCACAGAAGCAGTGTCTGCTGCCTGTGGTCCAGCTATAGAAGCAGGTTCTGCTGCCTGTGGTCCTGCTATAGAAGCAGGTTCTGCTGCCTTCGGTCCAGCTACAGAAGCAGTGTCAGGGATTTGGGGTTTTGGAAATGGAGCTCTCTTTGCTCGTGAATGTCGTTCCGTTGAAGCTACATAGTGTAACCTGCCAACCACATTAGTAGGATTCCCTTTGCCAGTGAACAGAAACGGATTCTCCACGTCATCATCATCCTCCCGGTGCATGTCACCACAGGTTACAATAGCATTTGCTGGGATTCCGC
Organism: Ceratophysella granulata; assembly: GCA_034694905.1. NCBI lineage: Eukaryota > Metazoa > Arthropoda > Collembola > Poduromorpha > Hypogastruridae > Ceratophysella > Ceratophysella granulata. The sequence goes on along the minus strand of JAQFYU010003236.1, from coordinate 7,125 downwards.
GAGTGTTCTTCACAGTTCGTTTTTCCACGAATTCCTCCTTCTCGTCGTCATCCATCTTGTTCAAGTCAATAAAATCCCCCAGGAGGTCAGCAGGAACCACAGAGCACATTATCATCTGAGACCGAATGAGATGCCGGAAGGCTACAGTTCCATAAAAGTTCCTAGAAGCAAAGTAAATCATACCTTCAAAATTAAGTATTCTTAAACAGGATATGCTGCATCGAGTCTCAACAATAGGGAAAGGGTATTAAAATAAAATAAACTTTTCTCAAAATTGTATCTTGGGGTAGCCGTATTTTCAAAAACAAGGTCCAAATACTGAGATATCTGTGGCTGCAGTACTTTGCTTTACACAGAGAGTGACTATCGCATTGGGTTGTTTCGGTAATAATTACAAATATGTGTATAACTACATCAAATTCGATTTTGATATTGCTATACATAATTGATGTACATTTTAATATAGATCAAAATGCGACGTTTATATACATATATATATATTATATACATAATTAATTATATACATACTTGTCAACCAGCGGATCAACACATGAGCATACTAAAACAAAGCATTGAAATGCACTGAACGTAACCTCGACTCGACTTTTCACAAAGTTCTTCACAATTTATATTATCTTCTACTTGTATCACCATTTAAAAAAAAGTCATTTAAATAATTAGCTGAGCTCACAACTTTCTCCTATTACATACAACGAAAATCCCTTTTTGGTGTATGAATGAGCCAACCAATCATTTTTAAATAAGAATTTCTATGCATATTCCATGTCTAATTAATAACATGAAAACCAGATAAGTTCAGAGAGGTCCGACGTGGTCCGCAACGTCGACGGAATGGTTCGATGTCGACTCGGATGATGGAGCCTTTTTTTCGTTCAAGAATTTTTTCTATAATAATAAACCCCAAAAGTCCAAGGACATGCATTTACATTTTAAAATACGTATTTTCAACGGTCTAGGTCTGTTCTCTGTGATTGTCAGGATCATACAGGCTTAAGTTATTCTTGAACAGTGCAAAACTTCGCGTGACAAAAGACAATCGAACGACGGAGTAACTACATCTTAACCGCGAAACAATGTAAAATAAATGTACAAATACTCTGGGGTTGGGGCTGGGTAGTACATAGTACGTATGTTAGAGGCTAAATAGTAAATATGAACTTGATACTGGTCTTACCCTTCTCTGATGTATCCACGGACATAAGAAACACCCATTCCAACTACAAATCCTTCCAGATTTCGATTTTCCCTCTGAAGGTCAGCCAATGTCATTTCCTGATAACATAAGTAGTCAATATTAGTACGGTAAAAACAACAAAATGTATTCGTATAATATGATCAAGTCTAGCATATTGGAGGAACATAAGTGGCATTTTGTCACCTTGGATGGTTTTCCAATCTGGTCCACGGAGAGGCGAAAGTCCTTATGAATAGCCATTTTCCGAAGATCTTGATGCTTGAGGCAGAGTGGTAATGGGTCATAGGACTCAGGTACCGGTAGATTTAGCGGAATGCACTCACGCAGTTTCTTGAGGATCCCTGGGCTGGATTCCATCAGACCAAGGCTTCGAAGCCACGCTTCATCTGTCTTCTCACCTCCGCCGATCCCGCCAAGTGCCGTCGACGCAAAGATGAACTTGTCATGCTTCCGTTCCAACTTTGTGTGACGATGTACTTTCTCCATGGTACGGACTTCATGAATGAACACGTTGAGGAGCAAGGTCACGAGGACGAGTTCAAAGTACGCTCGCATGATTACAGCCAGTAGTGGATACAATTCTTAATTCTTACTATGACTAGTGCAGGTAAGTTGGTCTAAGTTTTAGTTTCTTGAAAATATTCAAAATAAAACTAAATTTTTTGAAAAGTAGAATCCACTTTGAGGACCGTCTACTCTCTCTGAACTTTCAGCGCAAATGACAACCGCCAACATCGACGCCAGCAGAAGCGCAAGTAAACAGTTTGTTTGCTAAATCCAGTAACCTTTTGTCTTGGAAGCGTCATATGGGAGTGGGACGCTTGTATCTAGTAGCAACGTTAAAAATTATATATGAAATAGCGCACACATTTGATCCGTATGACTTTGCATATGCACGAAACTTTTAACACAGTGATAAAATGTAAATTAATTACAAATTGTCAGGATAAATTATTTCCTAGTTTAATTGTACTTTCGACAGAAAACCAATATCCACACAGACTATGAAAGCGTGTTTCAGAAAGTGAAAGTGCAGGGGGAATACATGAAGAAGTGCGACAGGCTCGACAGGCTTACCAATAAAGTAGTCATTCATAGCATAATTATGTAAAAACCAATAACTTACTTCTACAATACTTAATGGATTTTGACAATTCGCGATTCGCGACACCCCATCAGCACCGTCGCCGTCGGTCCATTTTTCATTCTCGTCGATTTTAGTCGATTACTTTACGACTATTATTTCAAATAACTATTAGTAATAATCGTAAGTATTCACTTTTCTAGTATTTTAATAAGGTGTCATTGAGAATTGAGCTCAATTTTAGAATTATCTCGGGTTGAAAAATATTTCCGATAGGTATTCGCTTTATGAATCCAAGTGGTTCCGCTGCTAGCTCGACGCGGCGCGGATAAAAAACGAACAGTCGCATACAACACGAAAAATTAACTTTTGACAGGTGGAATGTTATTTCTATTCTTGAGTGAGACATGTCTATTGCAAACCTGAATGCAAACATTTTATATTGATGCTAAAACATCGTACACGCTTTGCTTCGGTGTTGCTAAACGGCAAAGGGTTAAAATTCGACGCGGATACCTAAGCTTTGGAGACGACGGACTGGAACTGGACTATGACTACATAACTGTACTCGTAGAAGTCTGAATAGAGAATAGAGAAATGCTTGTACATATGCATGTATAATAAAAATAAATGATGATATTCAATGCTTTTTTGAATTTTTGTTTTTATTTTTGTAGTACGACACAAATATTTATCATGCAGTCGGGATAGATTGGGATTGACAATAGTGACATTGACACTGAGGACATTGAATTACGCATAACAAGACTAGACGACAGATATATTAATACTTATGCAATATTTCACTTTATACATACAACAATACACACTAAGAATAGCTACATTTTAGACAATTAATTAAAATTTCAATTTCTATGATTCTATGTATGTAAATCCAATCCAATGATATCTTAACAAAGATGTGGCAGGCCAAACCAAATAAATACAAGCCCGTTTGATCCCTACATTCCAGCATGAAGTCTTCATCGACTATGAATTAATTAAGTAATCATTCAACAATGACGCCACTTTACTTAAACATTGATTAATATTTACTAGTATATTCTATGTAGTATATTCTATAATTCCAATTTGCTTTCACTAGAGAGAATATTTAGAATTTATAATGAATAATTTACTACAGTCACACTACTGAACTACAAAACTGCTAAAATACACACGTAAATTTAAATATTTATTTTTAAAAGAATCGCAGCAGTGCCCTGTTCTATGTACCAACTTTTCCCTGCGTCGTCCGGAGGCAATTTATTCTATGTATTCTGACATGTATTTTAAAAGTTAAGTCTGTCCATGTTACCATATATTCAGAAGAAGACTTGGAATATACGATGTATTAACAAACAAATACTGCATAGCATTTTATAGTTCACTCCAACAAATATACTGCGATTAATGTTAAATATTACATTTAACATTTAACGCTTCCGTTCACCACTTCATCATGTACTAAAAATAGAGGCGTAGATATATCTCATACAGAATTCCACCTGATTTTATATATGTATTTACGGTAATTATTCCTAAAACGCTTGTCACATTAGGATTTTATTAGGTACCATCAATGCCAGGTAAGTCGCCCAAGTTCCAATTCTGCGATGTGACATGTGACCCTGCAAATTCAATCCTAAGATAACTGACTGACGTCCACTCGTCGCACGTTGCACTGTATCCGCTTTGCTTCCTTGCACCAATCACTTCAGGATATAAAGTAGAGTCTAATGCACTTATTAATTTTTTGGACAATAGTATATGATATTTAATAACATTTGGAAATCGACTACAGATTCGCAAGCCTATATACTACGTAATACAATCCAATTAAATTTTATAATGAGCACAAATCTCGAGAACAGAAACCCAAGTGCCCTTTCCACCACTATGTGCAGAGTATCTAATAAGTGGTTGCCTAAATACGTCCAATTACGCCATTTATTCAAATTGAAAATTAATAGGCCCAATAATTCATCCTAATTCACTCAACCAACATGACTTTTTAAATTACCATCTTGAGACATACTTAAAGCTGAGCGATACGAAACAATAGAACCCTTCAAAATTGAATTTGAGTTCTTCAGGGTTTCAATTTCAACGCTTTGAAACCCGAATATGTACAATTATTCTTAAAATAAAATTTTGTTCAAAAGTCAGGCATACACAGTGTGTGCGAATATTCAGCGCTAGCCTAACCTTAACCTAACGAGTGAATTAGCTAATGTGCGGAACACTAAACTAATTAGACCTTCCCAAGTTCCATTGTCGCCATTGCTAATTAATTAAGCTCGTTGAAGCCATTTCTTAGCTTGGTGTTGCCCAAACTTTCTTGTGCAAATTGACGCTTGAAAATCCTAAATCCTATTTATATACTTAGACACTAACATCAAATCGTTCCTCAATTCACTGGATCCATGCTTGCTAAGAAATAACTTGAATTGTTTGAACTAATTTTACATTTGTACTACTACTGAATAAATCAAAGGTAATTTTTACAGTTGAGAGATTAATTCTGTTGAGGGCACATATAATTGAAAGTCGAGAAAAAGTAATGTTTCACAATATATACACGGACATGGACAATGGACATCATCCCAATTTTTTCCACGACGTTGTGATCCATTAAAACTGCCTTCTTCATGTGGCATGCTAATTTTTCAAATGGATTTCTTGGGTTATTTATGGGTTATTAATTTGACTTGTTGGGAGAAAAATCGTAGTTCCAAGTTCCAATGAGTTGGCTGGCTGCAACTGTAATTATATACGACGAAACTGATGAGCGGATCATTATTTTGATGTATGGATTAGACGTCCTTAATCGGAGTCCTGGTATGATTAATTCGGTGTTGGGAGAGCTCAGGTAGAGTAATTGACTGAAAGTTCGCCTTGGCCTGTTGAGGGAGGAGCACAGTGAAGAAACTAAGAAACTTTTTTCGAAAGTCTTTACTACAGAGAAAGTAGACATAGAAATTGAGTGCAAAGTTGCAGAGCTCGAGATCATTGGCGGCCGCCCGGAAAACTTGGAACAGGAAGTTCCCGTCCAGCGTCTCCGTGTAGAAAATGTTGAGGAATGCCACGGGCATCGTGGTGATGAAGAAGAGGAGCACAATCACGGTCAACAGAATTACCAGGCGCTTCTCTTCCTTGTAGATCTTCTTCGAAATCTTCTCCCCACGGAGAAGAAACTGATCCGACTGTACCAGATCCGCCCCGCCGCTCAGCATCTCTCGGCGCTGAATCAAAAATGAAAATAAATTAATTCTGGATACAATTGGTGAATTGACATTGTACTTCACTGTACTACGCCCTGGATACTAAAACCTTTTATATTTTTAGAAGTTTCAAAGCAAACTTCAATCCCTAATTATTTTGCAGGGCCTGTCGTGTATGCCAAGACCAGAAACCGAATTTACGGTAAGCAGATAAAGTTTATAGTGCTACCTGCAAATGCCGCCGGATCATGGCTACTTCAAAGATGCCTTAGGCTACGTTACTTACGTACGTTACAAACAGATCAAAACCCACATCTTCGTGGTTGGGGTAGGTTATTCTAGTTTGAGAGCAGCCTTCTGCAATATTACAAAGTTATGCTAGAATCTATGGTTAGCAGACCGTAAAAGTCGCTTCGGGCTCTGATACTACAATACATGCAAAATGCAAAGATTCTCAGTATGCATGGAAAGGATTGTTTTGCTATGCAAAAATATTTTTTCAGGAGCAAGCTGCCGATCATTAAATCTATTTGCGACTCATGAATCCATGTCTACTATCTACTGCCTGGGCCTGGTTTAAATAGCTACATTTTATACCGTTTATTTTTTAAAATTAAGGTTTAGTCCAGATTTTTTCAACCTGTCGTGACTTGGTTTTAATTTAATACTTTGTAACATTTTACGTTTCTACTGGGATGACTCGATTTCATACCAAGCATTTGAATTAAAATGAGTAATTTTGAATTTAGGCTTTTTGCTGCATATTTTTGTGCATATTTTGAGCCGTTTATTTGAGACATTCCTTAATTTGGAGAGATTTTTTTACGCATTTTGGCGAAATTCTTGAAGTCTTTTCGATTTCCGCATGGTTTCAGTCGAATTTCTATATCAATACCGTACTGTGATTCCCTTGCTCCATACAGATTAACATACCTTCTGTGTAATTTGGCGGAATCGACGTATGATGAGAATATTCAAGACTGCAAGGATGATGGCCGGGCAGAATCGGACAATGGTCGCTTCCGTAAGTGTATAGATTTTCCATTCTAGTCGTGTGGTCACTTCTTCATTTTCCAGAAATCCATGGAGAGGGTTTGTGGGCGTGCCCATGCGACACATCCGCTTAAGAGCTCCAAGCGGAACTGAGAGACAGAACGCAATGAAGTAGCAGACGCAAATTGCAGTTCGAGCATTCCGTTCCGTGTGTACGCTCTTGAAGCGTGTTGGGAGACAGACGGAAGCGAATCTGTCCACGGTCAAACAGACCACAATAAAGATGCTCGAGGCCATGAAGAGATTCGAGAGTGGCAGCTCGAGATGGGCGTAGTAGAAGGAAAATGGCCAGGAATAGCTCTGATCAACTCGCATCTGACGGATCTGGAAATAGTAATTAAGTGTGAACTAATTAGACCGAATTTCGACCAAATCAATTGGCACCAATCAGTGATTTTGCGTGATTATGATTTTGGACATCGCGTGCGGATTACGCAGAAATCCTGTGATTTTTCATTTTAATGCAGTTTTCTAAATGCGATGATATCGAAAATTGAGATCTTCTGGCAATGAAGTGGCTTAAACTGAAATTTTATTTGCGATAATAT
>JAQFYU010003235.1:0-10316 GCA_034694905.1 Ceratophysella granulata | reverse complement strand
TATTATGATTTGCTTGCATCAATAACTTTAAGCCGAAACGAATGCATTTATCCTTCCTTTAGAAAACACTCTTTATTCTCTTTATTACCTTCACCTATTTTGTTGTTTATAAGTCCTTCAGCCTCAACAGACCGGAAAGGGTGTCAAATGCAGGAGAGCAGAATTTTAACGCTCAGTTGGAACAAATTACGCCTAATTATTGAACCCAAGGAAACAGGTTGGTCGCGTGGCGTAAAAGAATTATCCTCAGGCCGTTAACCCAAACTCAAAGTAATGCCTATTGTTTTCTTGAATTTGATTGTTACTATGGCCCGTTATAAGGGCGTCGTCGGCGATACTGTCAATTTTATTCGATGAGTGTACTACAGACTACAGCTCATTAATCACAAGTGAAACTTTCATTTTAAATTATTGGCGTGGCTCAATCTAAAATTGGCTCAATCCAAAGTGAACATTGAGTCATTTTTTATCAATTTTTTATATCTCACCTCGTTGACAACCAATTTGGCCAAAGAGAAGAGGATAAGACCAAATCCAAAAATTTTCTTGAACAATCCCAAATGCTTCCGATACTGGAATTTCATAAACTGACACTTCTCCAAAGCCTTCTTCTTATGTCTCTCCGTCAGTGTTTCTTTTGACAAATTCAGACAAGCCTGGTTCTCATTATTGTCATACCAGGGTGGACTCTGACTCTGAGTATGGTATAGATCTGCACAGGTCGTCTTGTTATTTGATTTCTGTGGAATGTGGAATCACAGAAATAATATTTTTATTACTTTAAAGGGTGGAGTTGAATTAAAACCATTATTTGCTTGTTTTAAAAGAGGAATTATTATTGTCTGTAATTTTAAGCAGCATTTCTCATAATTTGCAATATCCCAGTAAAGTCCAATTAAATACTTTACCGCGATTGGTCGAAAATTGAACCGGCTGATATAATGCGATATAATGTCTGATCGAATATTTTTATGTTTTCGCTGGCATTTAAAATTTGGTCAGCATCGAATCCAGAAACACTGCAAAGATTTAATGGGGGGAAAAAGTTGGATGAAGTTTAATCAAATGGGATAAACAAGTTAGAAAAATCAGATACCCATTAAATCTCGATAAATTCATTTAAATCTCATAAAATCCAATTAAATCCCACTAAATGGCATTAAATCCCATTAAATCTCAATATATCCCATTAAATTCCATTAAAGTCCAATAAATTCCATTTAATCTCATTAAATATCATTAAATATCGTTAAATTCCATTAAGTAAATATTATTAAATTCCGTTAAATTCCATTAAATCTCATTAAATCCCGCGTATAACGTGATGGGACTTAATTTATGTAGACGCGTGTGTTAAACCATTTCTTAAAATCCCATTGAATCACATAATCCCATTAAATCACATTAAATCACATTGTGATGGGATTTAGTCGCCAAAGTGGGAATTTTCGTGACTCTGACTCTGTGACTTAATAAACATAATGACTTCATAAATAACCTAACCTAACTCCGCCAAGATGACCAAAATGTGAAAATGCATCGTTAGCCACTTTTGTATAATTTCCGTAAGCCGTGTTATTGCTTGGTCAGCTGATCAGATAATTGTCCATTTGCTATTTGCTACAAGTTTGACTTTGGACTCACGATATTTTGGTACATATCGATGACGCTGAAATTCCGGACCAATTACACCATCATCAGTCCATCTGTCATCTGTGCTGTAGTGTGTTCAATACTCAAACTCAAACAATAGTTGAAACGAGTGATGAGCACAAAATTGCGATATCAATGCCAAACTACTTAAAGTTCGGGCGCTACTGCTTTAACACGTGTGCTGATAACCGTCTCCACAGTCTAACTACATACAATATCTGATGTCACCCTTGTACTATTTCCGAGATCTTCAAATATCAATAAATAATCAAAACGTTGAGTGAATTTTTAGGCCAACTCGTAATAATTAGGCCGCCGTAAAATGAGATCACAATCACAATTGACGACTATTTGAGGTAATTTTACATGAACACAAAGTAACACTGTTATGTTACTTTAGGTTGAACGATGAGAAAAAACAAATAATATAACAATTCGCAAGGCAAGGGTTTAGGAATGTTTTAGCAAATGCAATGATTCTGAAGGCTAATTTAATTTCTGCTTATTGTACTGTACTCACTGTTACTACATATTTCCTATCACTTGGAAATAACTTATGTTCTAAGGGCTATGTGTGAATGTTATGCGAGAAACTCTACAGACAAAGATCGATCCGATTTTCGGTTTTTTATGCTTTAGACTATTCTGCGCCGGCTTATATTATTTTTACACCGAACCAGATCTGAGGCTCCGAGTTCGACTTTATTGAATTTCAGCTCAGCTTCCGTCCCCTCCTCATCTCAGTACATTTTGATCCGTTACGTTACAGCGTGAGTGCACATTGTATTGTACTTAACATTCGTGGTTCTGGCTAAATAATAAAAAAGCTCTAAGGGATTTATTGTGATTGAATATCCATAGGAGTGAAAACATTTTGCTTAATCCTGAGTTCCGTCAAAGGACTACCTTAGAAGAAACCTTTGTATAAAATGGCCTAACGCCTAACCCAATATCTGGCAAAGGTTGAACCCTGGCCTCAGTTTATTTCAAGGTAAGCACATGGATATTTATCTGCAGTTTTCTGCTTACCAAAGGCATTCTCACTATCGTGCAAGATTTTATTGAATGGCATTTATTTTCTTGTCATGTGTCATGTGGTCTGCCTTTTCTTCTCACTAACCGCAGAAATGGGCGTAAAAAGGCAATCCTCCGAAGGCTATAGTACCGAGTCATGGGCAACGTAACGTAAGAATAGGAGAAGGTCATCTGAGAAAATCGAGCTTAGTTTAGTACACCTTATCATAATCTGTTCCTAACCTATCTATCTGGCTAACCGTCAAGAATTCACTAACTTAAAGTTAACTTAGAAGTTTCAAAATTCTGTTAAAAGTAGAAAGTCGATACTTAAGATTCTTAAACACTATTTTGCAATCGTCTTTAAAGAAAAGTATGATATAGAAACTGTGATGCGAGTGTTTACATAGTTTTGCATTCAGCTTTTCGACTTTAAAATTTAGCATCAATTCAAGATGTTAAATATATTCAAGCTAAGCAGAACTTTGATTGGTTTGGAACTTGATTTAATGGCCTCCGGTTTCATTCTGAACGCTTAGTTTAATAATAATTGTAAGTGTATAGTAGCCTAATTAAAAAACTTGCACCAACAAACGATGATAACTAGCAGAGTCACCATATAATGTCAAATTGTAGTTCAATTGATGAAATAACAAAGAATTCCAACTGTCTCGTACATTTAATAAGAAACTATTTTTTATATGGCTTCTTCAACCTAATAGTCGCCCGAATCATCAAACCAAGCTGAAGCGCAGCATGAATATTGGAAAACTGTATTCACGTCACACCAGTGTTCCCCGTTTTTGGTACTGGTGGCTTATTAATTAAAATTAATTTTAAGCTAAGCATTCAGAAAGAGATCGGAGGCCTATATCATCCTAAGCGATTTCTGGAAGATGATTTTAGATTGTTAAAAATCATATTTAACGGAATTCGTCATTTATAGCTTTAAATTATCAACATCCTCAAAAGGTCATGTCAATGGATAGGAATTTGAAGCGGAAGATAACAATTTAGATAACTCTAAATCATTAAATTCGTCTACTAATCTTTAGAAACACTTAATAAATTCGGTCACAGCTTGAATCGATTCTGAAACTTCACAATTTCTGCATTTTTGAAAACCTGACCTAAAATACGCTTTTCATCGTAAATAGAACGAGGGCAATTTGTTGCTGATGAATTGTCGTCTGACGTTTTATTTCGGACAGAGCCTATCATCAAGAAGTTAGTGAGTGTCCCACTGCCAGCGTGCTACTGATGTCTGGTGCTTAAATATTTTATCAGGTAATCTCAATCATCTCACACAGTAATGTTGTTGCTGGTAAATATGTCATGTTTTCGTGCTCAGCCCAGTGATCTTCACGTGAAGATCCGATCGAAAGTTTCTATAGTTGGAAGGCAAGATGCTGAAGGTTGAAACATGCAGCCAAGCATGCATGCATGCACCAGGTCTCCGTGTTAATTACTTGTACTTTTTAGTGTATGTAGCACAAGTAACAACTTGAGGAATAAGATTTGGCTCGTATAACTTTAAATGAGATCCCTCCCCTCTCAGCCCATTCATCATTCATGAACGTGCATCCAGCATTTTTTGTCTTGAATCATAATACTGAAAGCTGACACTTGACAGTCGTATTTTAGGAGTGATCGTGAGAACTAGTGAAGAAAAGAACACCTTCCACTTTTCTTGGTCGAATTTTTTGAGGTCAATAGTCAAGCAGTCAATCGATTACTCGTCCATCGATTCACAGGTAATAATACCGTAGTCGAATTTCCGAAATTTTTGAAATTTAATCGCCTTGTTAATATACATTCGAACACTTTCGTTGTGCAGGATGACTTAAAAACTGTCAATGAGATTTTTCAATGTGTCTTGAATAGCGTGAAGTTTAAATTCGTGGTGAGCATTTCTGAATCTAAAAGAATAGTCTGTCTGTATATGATATTGAACTTTACTAAATCTGTCAAATATATTTTTGTATTTTTAATGCATATCAACCATAGATTCAAGCAAGCAGTCCCTGTGGCCCCCTGTTGAATTTGCCTAAAAATGTGCACACAGGGTGACCGTTAAAAATCGTCATCTTGAAAAATGACAAAATGCTTGCTACACCTGTCCGATTTGGCTGAAACTTGGCACAATTGTTCCTTTTATCACTCTTAGCAACTTTTATACAAGGAACAATAACATTCTAGTATTGGAGTGCATGTGGAACAATTGTGCCAAGTTTTAGTCAAATAGGACAGGCCCACGCCTTCTTCAAGATGGCGATTATTTTCTAACGGTTGCAATGATACTACTAGAACGACATTCTGCCTTGCATATAAACGTCGGTCAGAATATAATGAGGAACAACTGTGCCAAATTTAAGCCAAATCAGACAGGTGCCAAGCATTTCCCCGTCTTAAATGACGATTTTTAACGGCAAGGTTAATCATAAAAACGCCTTGGATTCTGTTACCTATAGTAAAGTTGTTCAGTAGGGTCTGAAAATCACGTGTCCAAAATTTAAGCCACGTACTTTCTGCGCTGTCCTTTTATGGTTAGAAAATCAATCCAGGCAAAACCGGATATGTGATTTATGCTACTTTGTCCGTGACATTTTAATGATTGATGCACGATTCTGATACTGTCAAAGAGCCCAGGTCTTCAGATCAAATAATCTGAGCAGGTTTACTTTGTAGTCATGATTTGAATGAATACAGACAGAAAAATCACATTTTCATTGACACAAGTTCATTGCGAATTCAAAAATCAAGATACATTTTTATTAGAAACGGAATAAGCTTCTACGTAAACTAAAAACGCCGAAAGATTGACATATTCTAAAGAAAGAAATACAATTATATTCTATATCAAACAGCGAAATACTAATTTATTTTACCTGTCTGGCGGTTACATGAAAGAAATATTAATGAAAACCTTGAAACATTTTTATACATATATTTAATTATCAACAAAAAAAAGTTAAATAATTGGAAAAGCAGTACTTACTTGAAAAATTGAAAAAAAGGCTAGTACCTAAAATAGTAAACTAAAATACATGTTGTCATAAAATTACTAAGATTCTAAATGAAATTAATGCAATGTCATATAGTAAAACAGAACTATACAAAAGTTAATCCAAATTAAAAGGAGCAAATATATCTCTCAACATTTTTATGGTCACATTGTATTTAATTTATTCAAAACGATGTTCGTGTACCATTAATCATAATAATCTCATGAAAGGACGACTGCATTTAATCTGTCGCTACGTCGCGCCACGTCAGATGAATAATTGGGAAGCCTTCAGCTCAAAACATTGAATTCGTAGAATTATCATCTGCTTAGCCATTAGCCCTAAATCAATCCGAGCTGAGAGCCTAAAATCAGGAAAATAAATATTGGTACACATGTTAAATGTAAATACAATACATCTTCCAATTAATTTTAAACTATGAGTCGTCGTGGCTGAAGTCGACCATAACCCTGAAATTGGGTCTTTGGCTTTATTTCTATTAACCACTTGCTTAACATAATAAATAATACATTTCTTCCTACTTACTACTCTATTCCTATACTCTACATTCCTGCATTGATGTAGCATCAGAGTTTAGTGAACGCTTCAACGACCTATTGACTAAGTCTATTGCCGAGGCAAATGTAAGATACCGTTCAATAATTTCCAGAGTTCTTCAGTTAAAATTTATAATTGAATGAGCGTTGGCTGACCGACTTCCGGTTAAGGTAGCTTATATTTTATGACAACAGATTCAGGCTGACATTCGACAGGCAGAAGATAGAAATATTAAAACGAATTTCCTAAAATTGAATGTATTATTTTCAGAATTCCGTTTCACCGACACACGTTCAGAAACATTTGAAAAGCTTTGGCATATCTTGGTCGACCTGGGAACCACATCCAGCTGCGTGTCCACCTCCCGAATCACTGCACAGAAAAACCGCACACGCCCACCTGTTCCACACCCGCCTGCTTACGCACTTGAACCAGACACAGAAATTATCAGCACCACTCTGACAACAACACATCCCGAGATTACTGAATCATCTCTTGAATTGGACGAAAGTTCTGGTGAACAGCTTCAGAATTCAATTCAACTCCAGTCAGTGTTCCAGTCTGAATCAGAACAAGCTTCTTCTCGAACCGTCCATCCAGATCAGTCCAAAGTATCCTCATCCCTCACAAATCTTCAGGAAGACACAATGGATAAAAAAGTGGCTCAAGGTCAAGGATATTCTTGTAAGTCACAAAATGTTTTACTATTATTGGTCCAATACATTACATATGCCGTATGCCCTTTGAAATTCCGAACACCAAGTGCCAACTCACGCCATTATTATATTAGTCGAAAATCGTTTGACGCGGGACACGTGACACTAGACTAAATCGGTCCTGTTTAAACCGCATAATTTCATAATTTCAGTCGGGTAGGTTTTCTTCGGTAAACTGGTAGTTTAGTGGAACACCTTCCTTTTAAGACATTTGTTTGCATACTTTATCTGTGTAGCAAGCAAAAACCACAAGAAAGAGGTTGCTTCATCCATGACGATCTGTATATTCCATGTTGTGTAGCTTGTTCCATCAAACTGAGTGCGTCCCTGTCTGCGCTAAAAGTAAACCTAGACTAGAAGAAAGTCGCTGACATGATGAAATGAAATGCTAAAAATAGTTTCTGTACTTCAAAAAAAAATATAGAAGAAATGCAAATGCATCCTTGTGCATACATGTATTGCAAATGCTTACAAATAATGGTGGAAATAATTTTAGGATTCCTTTAAGTAGAATAGCATCAAGGGATTTGAATTTTGAATCCACTATCACGAAGCACTCACGTCGAATACATCGCGACCGCAATAAATGTAGTTTCTCGAAATGATCCGGTGTCATAAAAATTTGATAGGGATTTTTTTGCTCTTCAATGACCGCAAGCAAGAATAATTCAATTACTGAACACGCTTGATGACAAATTAATTCCAACTTTCAACGCATTGAGTCATTTTCAATTCATTGGATAATTCGAAAAAAAAATTATATATGGCTCTGTGTGAAAATCTGCATAATATATGTTATGTATGTTTGTAGCAACTTAGAACCTGGAAGATTATAAAATTAGGTGCACATATGTATGTAATGTAGAGTGTGTGCTACCTGGTACGCAGCACACGTGCACTCGCACCTTACATACATAAATATAAATAAAAGATACTGACACAGACGCTGCTGGGAAAATTTCGACATGAAAAAATCTCGGATCTTCGATGGATTGCATTATTGCGCCTGTATACTTTAATGTACAAGTGGTACGTTATGTAACTTGCTATTCATTAAGCTGGCTACATAATCATTACACTTCAAATCAAAGCCGACATGCTATTTAAGTTCTGAGTTAAGTTATCGTAAAATAGAAAATTCAGCTTAACAAATTAAACCTGACGCGAATAAGCAGCCTATTTTGATGAAAACATTATTAGAAGTGTTTACTTAACATATTTCGTAAACTTGAAAAATAATAATTTGAAGAGTAAAATGTTTGATGTCATGCAAGAATCAATCAATTTTTTCATTATTCATTCATTTAGGCATTTACAAAAATTACTACTGTAAGTACTCGTAATTATATTTTAATCGAAATCAAGATATTCAAAGCCTTGTTTCAATTATCGGATATAATGGTTTTTAATCTCCTAGTGCATATACACAATTGTGATAGTACTATTTTGATAGTATACCATTTTGAGGTCCCAGAACGTGGGCGGATGAAGGCAGTAGGCACATGTCACGGGCACTGGCAATGATAAATTGATATAAATGTGGTAGAACTTGGCCTTTACGATGATTATTTGCGGAAACGCTTTTGCCTGTGGTTATCCTGTTGATATACCTTTTACGATTTATCATAATTCCATTCAATCTCTGTTATGTGGGTTTGTATGGTGTAGTATCATATAGTCTATAGAAGACCGGGTCAGCATGTCCGTGGCAATTGGCCTTAGAATTACGGCGAGCTCGGATCTTTGACGGATGGCGGAGTGCATTAATTAGAATTAGAGTTTGTAAAAAAAAATTATTGGTGATCCGAGGGTAATTTAGAATAAACGAGTAATTTTCTACATTTCAACTCAAGCGATTAATCAACTCTACTTCCGGTTCAACACAATAGGTAAAATATAATCTAAACTATATACTAACTAAAGTATACGTAAACAGAAATACTGTACAAACACATATCTAGAAATTTTCTTGTCATTCCTATAAATGGTCAATTCGGGGTCGGGGAAGTAAAAATTATGATTATCGGCAATATTGATTAAGTTAAGGGGTAGACGTAGACAAAAAGCTTTTGATTGGACAGACCGTAGAGGAAGTGAATACTTCACAGTTACAGTTCCTAATACTCTAAGCACTGACTATCGATTTTAAAAGGTGAAATGGGACGCATGGTCCATAAAACTCAAAAGAATGCTAAATTCAGGAAAACGAGAATTGCCAACGTCAATAAGGCCATTTAGAACCGGTTTGAGGCTTCATGCCACGTCATTACAAGAGTACGAGTAGCTTGTGTGGCGGGACCTGTCCATTATATCATAAATACGTAGATACTTCTCGTTTATTTTTGCAATTTACTATTTAAAAAAAAATCAGCCCAACGTGGGGACGATTAACTATATTTAGTTTCCGTCGAAAATAAATATGTTAAACTTCTATAACTTTAAATTCACGCATAATTTCTAATGTACAGTTACAAAGTACCGTTTACCATGTGCCATGTGCCCTGTCCTGTTCCTGTCTAACCCTAGCAAAAAACAAGTTGTTTTTTAACATTGAAATATCCATTAAATATTCCTCACCTGACACAACAATTAAGGCATTTTCAATCGTCTGAGTTCAGTCTGTTGTCATAGTCCGCCAATCAGAAGTTGAGGGCTTGGCACTTTTTGTTTTCCTTTCAAATAATGAACTTGAGTGCCTTTGGCTATTGTATCAAAGAATCTGCGTGCGAGAGAAGTTTAGAGCTTCAAGGCATTTTTGAGGAGAAAAGAGACTGTTGTTGTTGTTAAACAGTAGTGTTCCGTAGTGTTCCATTCCAATTGTCCTGTCTTTCTCAAAAAATTGGGGGAAATAAAGTGCGGGCTCAAACCTTTCGGTTTCCAGGAAAAGCCGAAATTCTTCACAGACAGACGTGAGAATAGTCACTTCACTGTCGTGAGTCGTGACTTTCACTTTTGCTTCTCTTGTCATTGTTGATTGTCATACTACGACCTTCGACCTACGACTAAGGAATCCGGTCCGGAAATCGAAGTTCAGCTGCTGACGACGTTGAAGTCACAGACGAGTGTGGCCTAAATTCTGTCAACTGACATACACGTGCTCTTGACACCTGATACTTCCTTTCCTACAGCATTCATATTACCACATCACACAGCAATTCACTTAATTTGGTAACTAATGATAATGATTATAATTTTTAAACAATAAAATTTAATTTTAGTTGCTAAATATGCTCGGTTAATTTTAATTTGAGCGGTATGATTATTTGGTATGGAAGATGGTAGCTTAACGTTTAACCATACATGGAAAATCTGCCACTGACAAAAAATCTTCTCCTAAGGAATCGCTAACCTTCTCCTAACTTTCCGTGCC
>JAQFYU010003234.1:0-10317 GCA_034694905.1 Ceratophysella granulata | reverse complement strand
CTGAGCCCTTACTTGGTCTGCGCATGCAAAAGTCATCTTACTGAGGACATATTTGACGTGTCTATGCCAAAAATCATGTCATACGCGCAGTATGTTTGTTCGAAATGGCCTCTTTCTTCTTCCGTAAATGCTAACGTCTGCTCGGCATTACCTTTAGAAATTATACGATAACTTTTTTTCAAAATTTACTGTTGTGCCAAGTTAATCATATGTTGTAATGAAAAGATTTTACAGTAAGCAGTATTGTATGCTGAAATATAGTGAACATGCTAGATAAGATAAGCTCTGTATTTCCCTAATTCAGTTGTATGCACCATGCAATAATTTTTTTTTCGGTTTCTTCTCGTAGTTAAGTTTATTCTAATATTCTTTGTGCACACTTGCTAGATTGGAAGTACTCGTAGACGTACATAGCTGAAGCTGATGTTTCACTATTACGAGACAAGACTTCATGCTTCATTGTTTGGAATTTGAGTTTTGCTATCCTAAGCGGTTTATTTGGTACTTACTCCGAATGAGTGTCCGAATTTATGATTGCATAAAACACAGGAATTCCATGTAATTTGAGTATGGGCGTTAAAAGTTGGGAGTTGGGAATTATGACGTATGACGTCAATACTATATACAAAATCATAATCTTTGAACGAGCACTATTCTGAACAATGCGCGTGGATTCAAGATGCAAGCAAAGTTCAAGTCAGTGAGCTTTAAGCCTAAGCTTTACAATCTATTTTTGTAATTTCCTGAGCAGAGATGAGGATAAGAGGGATTATTATAATATGAGGCTCATAAAGATAATCGTTTTTACTGTTGAGTGCTCTGAGAACTCAAGGTTATCTCCACACTACTGCCAGAAAGCAGGCAGTTGAAATTTCATAGCGTTAACAGAAGAGTCAAGTCAACGTAACGTAAAGTGTTCGTGGTGCAAGGACAGGTAGAGAAAGATGAGTGGAGGGAGATGATGGCGAATTTTTTCAACTATTTTTGACAATGAGATAAGGTGTTTGAGGTTAAGTACGTGAAACATGAAATATTATTATGGTATTCCATTGTTACGTAAGTAACAGAGACTGGGCTCAACTATTTAATAATCTCACTTGAGCACAGACAGACGACAGTCACCTTGATTCATATAAAAAATTGGGATACCTTTTGGGGACGTTTAATAAAAGGTGTAATAACATGCTGTCAACGTTAAAATCCTGTTTCGATTTTGGGTGATGAATTGATTCGGCGTTGAACAATTATTCTGTTGGATTCTGGTCCTTGACATCTGGCTCTTGACGTTTAGTTTCGTGTTAATTCACTTGTTTATTACATTATGCATTTTCGTGAGGTATATCTCATCAAAACTCATAAAATAGAAAGTACACGATTACCCGTGTTATATTTCTATAGAAATCTGATTGAAAGCTAAGTACTTAATCAAAAATCGAAAACAAACCAAATTCGCATAAATTTTCATAAAAAATTAAAATCTGAGGAGAAAATTAAAACAAATCGGCCAAAGACTGATAAATATGTATTGCATGAAATTGAAAGAAAAAGGATAACACAAAGCCAACTAGAAATATTTAAAATTCGAATAAAATTAAAAATTCGAGACTCCCCCGCTACAAAATCATAAAATTCCAATTAAACCTAAAAAGTCAGACAAAAGTCGGACGAATGAGTATTCGAAGAAATTGAAGCGCAAAGCAGAAACAAACACAAATCTGTATATAAAGCGTCAAATACCGAAATATAACCAAAAATTTGAATCAAATCATAAAAAGTATACCCTCGAAATTTTTTAAATAAAAGTATACATCAAATAAGCTGATTCTTATGTTTATTTAATTATTTTTTTATTCGTTCATAGTTTAAAAAAAAAGATAATTCCAAAAGTGACGACGAAATGTTAGAAATGTTAGAGCGAGCTTATGCAGAAACCAGCAGAACCTAAGATTCTATGATTTGTTTGTTGGGTGCTTTCTTGTTAGCAGTTGTGACGGGTGACTTGTGACTTGTCATATTGATTTTCCCGTTCCTTAGAAATTCCCCGTTGCTTTTATTAGCGGAAACATTTTTGCAAAGACTGTATTTTTCGTATTTGTATTTGGACACATGCTCAAGCAAGTAGACTGCTGATGCTGAGATATGTGGTTGCATGCAAGTTTTTAGTCTTATTTTATTATGTCGTATGCCGTTATGCGGCTACTTGTATTTTTTAGAGGATATTCCATTTAGTGCCATTGACCGCTCCAGATTATGCTCTACGATTCCATTCCTTGTATTCAAAACAATGTCTACTTGCGTTGAAGTTATCATGGACACTAATAATCGTGTAGATGCGCTTCTTGATTCAAATTTCAGTGTTTAGTCGTTGATGACTTTATTTCTTTGGGTAATATCGTAGTCCAAAATTCAAAACGGATGCTCGAGTATCAACTCCCGTTCTTGTTTATTTGTATATTTGCACAAAATTCCTTCTACAGATTATGTTATGAGTAATTTTCATTTGACGCAAACATGAATTTTCAAAGGCTTCTTGATCTTGCTTGACAGTAGATGAGTCCAATTTGTTGAGTTGAATTTGAAGTCTTCTTGTTGCATGTTTCCAAGTTGTACCGGAACCGGATGGACCAAATCATTTTTGAAGCTTCTTTTGAAGATGTGTTCTCATAACCTTTTCATCCCTAATCTTCTGGATCAGAAAAGTGATCTTGTTTCCTGTTCACTGATTTTTTCTCTTCCCTTTTATTGACATCATTTTTGGTTGGTACATCCGATCCAGCCGTGTCTGGTCTTCTTCCTCTTCATATTTTCCGAATCCCGAGCAGTCAGTCCATGTGGATGAAATATGGGAAATGGGAAATAGGCTCATAATGCCTTTATTGGATCGACCCCTTGCACTTTACCAGATGTAACATCAGGAGAGCTAAAGCTAAGAGCTCAGTCGTGTGTTCTAATAGTGGCATAAGCATGGCTCATGGCTTGCCATTTCAGATTTGCGGATTCGAGAGAGATTCGCGTGTTCGTGGGCGTCTCACTGAAGTTTGTTAATATATTAGAGTTCCTTTCAAAGAAACGCACTCAGGGAGAGAGAGTATGGATTGGATATTGGATACGAAAATTTGTATATTGGATCAGGCTGCAGAATAATTTTGCAAACGGGTTTTTGGAATCCGATGCCGATGTCATTCCGTTTTGAATTTTTAGCACTTAATTCTGAACTATTTAACATTTACAATAGTTGTTAATTTAAAATTTAAAATTTAAATACAGACTTTAAAGTCAGAGTTACGGCATGGCTAATGTAGTTTGCATTGTATACGCTTGTTGTCTGAGGCAAGTATTCCGTAAGTTTAATCTTCTTGTTTACGTTGTTGGTTGTTTGCCATGTGTACCTTATGGCTTATGTGTAGCGGTACACGTTCCCATTTCATTCATCCCATTAACAAAACAAGACAAGACACTGATGAAGAGTGGATTCTGGTGTTCCTGTCATACCGTTGTTGTGATCTGTCCTATATCCCGTTCAAACTTCCGCAAGTTGTGGTCAGTCTGTTGTTTCTTGAGTGCCAAGTTAAGTATTTTAGTTCATTTCATTTAGTGCTCAACCCAATAACATAATGATATTCGCAGGATTCTGTTCTGGATCAGTTGCTACAGGAATCCAGAAAGACGAGTTGAGTAGTCAAGTCTGTAGTCAGGCATTTTGTGTCTGCGACTACGAACTTCGGTTCTGCTCGGATAATACTTTCTCGTTGTCTCAGACTTGAATTTATTTGGGAATTTGTTGGGAACGGATAATGAATCTGGAAGGAGAAAGTAGGACATAGCTTAGTGTAGTCATGGTTTCTAAGTACATGGTTAGTTCCAAGCTCGTGTTTGGTACTATGTATTTTAGTTTTGCTAAGCTCTGCCTTATGGCTAGTTCTAATTTTGTCCAGAGGCGAAGAGATTAGTAAGGATAAGAATAAGGAGAGCTGTAACTTCATTATACTAAAACATGAGACGAACTCTCCATAATTAATTTAACTTTAGTCGGATCCTGCTTCCGACGTCCAATTATTCTACCTTTCCTGTTTTCTTTGATGCCGGAGCGTATCGACTTTTGAAATGAGCTTATACCAATTTTCCTAGCCTTCCGTGTCAACGGGAGTGTTGAAAATAATCAAATGGGCTGAGGAAAGTTGCTAAATACCTGGGTTGGGTACATGCTTGATGCTTGTGGGTAACATATACTGTGCTTTTTATTGGCGAATATAAAATATGCACTCAACTATTAGTTAATTTTAGATTTGCACAGAGGCAAAATGCATGTGCGTTGTGCGTTGTATGAACTCGTACTAAGCATCATTTCAAAATTTCATATTTTTAATCCGAATTGCATAAAACAGAATAAAATTCATGCATCCTTGCCAGAATTTTTCAAACAACGTATTAATGAACTTTTGAAACGACCCTCGGAACCACAAACCTTAATGGAGACACGAACAGCTCGGTAAAGCAAAGGAACGTGATGTTCGACTGGTAACCGTAAACTTGGCGTGATCCCGTCCCGAGCCTGCCACTGTGCTTTACGTGAATTAGTTTGGAAATTCAATATGTCATAATAAGGAGAAGGCCGGAAAGGATCAATAAAGTGAGGTTTAAGGTGGAGAGAGGTTAGGCGTTGTGGGGAACATGGAGTCGAAAATTAATTATTTTTTTCCCTGAGTCTCAGGAGCCTTCAGCCTTCACCATACCTGTCTCTTGGCCCCACTTACGTCTGATGAAGTCTACGCAAAAATCATTATTCATTGTCATGACTCTTGCTTTTCATGAGAAAGGGAAAATAGGTTAAAGGTTAACGTCATCTCACGTTGTGCGAGAAAATGAAACACAGTTTGGTTGGGAAGAATTGGGGATCCTTAATTGGATTTTTAAATTGGAGCACGGGTGATAAAATGCGGCAGACGACATGTAACCTGTCACCTGTCCGTTCCGAACTCGAGTTTTTTTTCCCCTTCGGTCTCGGTTCCACCATTGCACGTGCAAAGGAAATGTGCAAAAATTCCGAGCTGATTCTGCTCCATCGTTACGTTGGTTTGGTATATTCAATATTATGTCCCGTGGTATTTCAGCAAAATAAATTCAATATTTAAATGAGGAATTTTTGCCAAGTTTACCTTTCAGAAGGTGGGCACGAGAATGTCACCGCTGCTTTCGAAAAATTCTGCCGTAAATTAATTAATAATTGGTGTTCGTTTGATATTTGATAAATATTATATAACTAATAGTTGGAAGTGCTTTTTCGTTCGGTATCAGTTTTGAAATCAATTCAAGGATCAATTTTTTGAATTTTTAAGGTATATACAGAACTTGACGTTAGGTTGACATAGAATGTGAAATAATTGTCCGCTAGCAAATTTGGCCAATATTAGAAACAAGAATTATACGTTTACTAAGGCATAGGCATTGTCATTTTCTATAAATGTAAGTACTTAATATTTACTAATTTTGATTTTTTTAAAAATCAAAAATGTAACGAACTTCGTGAAAAAGTGGAAGCAGTTTCCCTAAGCTGAAAAACATCTACGCTCGTTTGGCATTTGGCCCGGTTGTTTGTTGTTTGGTTCACGTTGTATAAGTTTTCGGTACTTACCGAAGACGAATCGAATCGCGTGTGAACCCTGTATTTCGGATTTGTACGCACCGTTGTTTATGCTTATATTAGCCGTACTCATTAATCTCATGTAAATTGTGACAAGTCATACATAATTCACTCGTAAACATTTGTGTTTTGGGTTTTTAATCGTATCCTGCCGTTGCCGTTGAAGACAATGTTATATTAGCATAAACGTATTTATGTATGTAGTATGTAGTATGCAGAGTGCCATGGGGTGTAAGTCTGTAAGTGTAACATGGAGTGCACTCTGGCATCAATTAGAGCACGTCTACTCACAAATCTAAGAGTCTAAAGAACTGAAAATGTATATTCAGATTCAGAACTTGGTCTGGCTCTAGCTAATACTAATCTTGTGTAGATAGGTGTACACTACGCTAGGCACACATCTGAAGCTGTCTCGGTATTTGGCAGAATGCCACTTTGAAATTGCTAGTATTCGTTTTGAAACTCCTATGGAAAGAAAATATGCATAGACGTAGGATTCAAGTTGATGCTTGACTAGAACTAAAGTTAAACTTAGTTACCGGAACCATCCGCACTAAAAATTAGATTCCTTTTAACTTTCACTTCATAAAGAATTCCAGATTTTAAAACTGGACCGTAAAATGCAGGAAAACCCCCAAAAAATCGTAGAATTGCACTTATTTTAAAACGTTTCTCCTGTCGAGTTCTGGATTATCTTATGACTTTAGTGCTTAGTAGTTTACCTAAGCTATCTCACGAGGTTCGTTTCCTCCTTTATTGCCTAATTTCGACGGAAATGGAAAGAGTTAGCTTTGCTCCCGTTTCCCTTTTACGACCATTCATTTGAGACTTTGAGTTATTCAAACTTCAGGAAAGCACTTTAAGCCCGAATGGAAATTTCCAGAAATAGGTAAAATTGAACAGAAATGAGAGACAACCAGGAAGGATTTGGCATTTACGTGAAATTCTCATCTCATGAATTCTGCAACAATCTCGCCTCGTCTGCTCTGATCTGCGTGTAATTCAATATTGCATAAGAAAAGAATCGAGAGAACATTCCACTTCAGAAATTACCTTTGAATAGATTTCAAAGCTGAAAGTGACAAGACTCAACTAGGTCAAATGATTCTAATTCTCAACACTCTAATTTGATTCTTTTCAGAGAAAAAGGTCGTTTCATTGAAGTGAAATGGAAGGAGATGAGAGTGGGTGACTTCATTCATCTGAGCAATGATGAGATGATTCCGGCTGACATTCTAATTTTAAAAACCAGTGATCCCAACGGGTTGTGTTACATCGAGACGATGAATTTGGACGGAGAGAGTAATTTGAAGCAGCGTCAAGTGATCAGAGACTATGTCGATAAGGTAAGTTTATATTCGGGTCGGGTCCAGATGTCAAAATCGCATATGTCAAACCGGTTCAAATTGGTTACAGTTACATGTTTCATGTAAAATTCTAAATATATAAGACTAAATAAATCAAAATTCAATAACTAAGAAAATTTAGAATTACAACACCGATTTTGCTAAAAATTCTGCCAAAGAACGAGTTTGACATCTCAGATTTTGACATCTGCGAAGCTCCATTAAAATCGCCAAAAAATATTTAATACTTATGACGTCACTAATTCTAACAACCTAATTTTCTATGTATACAGCAAAGCACATTCCATCCGTCAGATTTCAACAGTGATATTCACGTAGGAGCACCCACGACGAAGATCTATCAATTTTCTGGGAACATCATTCATCCGAACGGAAGTCGGATTGGTGTGACGAAAGAGAATCTTCTGCTGCGGGATTGTAGACTGAAGAATACGGATTCTATTGAAGGGATCGTAGTGTACGCGGGTGAGTCTGTGTTTCTGGTTCATGGATTGACGTGAGTCGATTCTGGAAAAGTGATTAAAAAAGAAAAAAAGGTTGAATGTTGAACGACTTGTTTCCGTCCAACAACGTCCAACCGTCTGCTCCATGCGTGTGAGGAAAGTGTTTCTTTTTCTATCTTTCGAGTCTCAGGCTTTGTTTACTTTCTTCCTTTCTCCTTCGTCAGGCATGACGACGACGGCTGAACCTACTTTTACTTTCCTTACTTTGTGTATCATGCTGAATGAGGTTACTTTACAGGACCGACCGACCGGTAGTAAAACCCGTTTGTTTTCATGACGTCCATTTCTAGAGAAATAATGTCTAGATTTGGTTGTTTCAGCTTGTAGCTTCGGAGTATTGCGAGGGTTGTTTCAGTAGTTTTGGCCAATTTTGAAAACTAATTAAATTAAACCGATTAAAATGAACCTAAGTTGCGTCACAGCTCAAGTCGAAATATGGGCAAAAATAAGTGTACTATAGAGACAGATTCTAGAAAATGTGTTCGGAAATGCACATTAAAAGATTCTTAGAATTTCACCAACTTCTTTGTAAAAAAATACGATTTTCTACAAAAATTGTAATAAAAGCTGTGTGTAGTGCATGGATGTGTTTGCCCAATTTTTTGGAGTAATGTCAATTAGATATATTGCTGAAAGTTTCTCCCCGATTCATTCATTCGTACGCTATGCAGCGTTTCATTTCAAACATTGGTCAAAATTGGGGAAACAACCCTCGTAGCTCCGCTTGAGCTGATGCTTCCAGGCTAATGTCATGGCCACTTGGTTTATATGAAATATTCAATATTGAATTACATGAATTGAAGTTGGTTAAATTATGTAGTTTGCATGCGATGTTCTTACATCGCCACAATCTGAGTCAGAGATGGTTTATTTTGATTATTTCAGGTCGGGAGACGAAAGCAATGTTGAACAATGGTGGTCCACGACACAAGCGGACTGGATTGGAGAAAATGATGAATTTGGAAGTGATGTGGTGCGTAGTGATTCTCGCCGTTATGTGCATTGTGGGTGCAACTGGCTCAAGTCTATGGTTCGCCTCCTTCAATAATATTTCTGTGCCTTTCGCTATTCGAGCCGAAGACTCCACAAATCCTGTGAACGAAGCCTTCTATAGTTTTTTAACATTTATTATTATTCTTCAGGTCAGTTCACAATTTACAATGCAATTTATTTCATTCTACTACATTCGTTCGAGTGCTGTATTTAGGCGTACGACCGAACGAATTTTTCTATTATGTTTCGCACTACCTCAAGGTTATTTGACATGGAACTTTGTATTTGTATTTGGCGCAGGTGATGATTCCTCTCTCCCTGTACGTGACAATAGAGCTAACCAAACTCATGCAGATCTACCATATTCAAAATGACATTGAGCTTTATGATCCCGACACAAATAAGCGTATTGAGTGCCGTGCCATGAACATACCCGAAGACTTGGGCCAGGTAATACTAATTTATGCTTCTCCATCTTTGGCCTTCCTAATGATGCATTAGCACGTACGAGCACGTTACTCGAATGACTTCGTATTTTGTCTGTTTTTGGACCTCTGTCATACCCTGTGCTATTTCCGTCAACTTCAAGTATTTTCATTCATTTAATGGAATTCTGCATTTTTTGGCAACTTTTTACAGATACTAAGTTTTATTTAGTGATGGTTGCATGCATAGTGTTAAATTACAAATCGCAATCGCAATATGTATTCAAAATTCAAATACAATAGTGCGACATCGATCTAGTTTCATTATTTAAACTATAGGTAAAAGCAAAACGAAATACTGTGGATTGTAAAATGTAAAATTCGTGCGTAGAATATGACTCAGTTTGTAGAATCAGCTGTTGAACCTTGAAAAAGAAGTCATACTGTACGCTCTTCACATGTGTTTGCGGTTTAAACTTGGTATAATAATTATGGATTCAAAAATAATATTACGTTAATCAGCAAACACTATGTCGCACTACACGGATGTAGGAATTTGCCCTCTGTATATGAATATATTAAAGTAATGAAAAGAGATTTTTAACGGATTCAATTGCCAGTTCTTCCAATTTTAACAAAATGCAATACAATGCAACAAATATCGATCTAAAATATATTATCGTAAATCGTAAACCATCCTCAAAACCAGAATGATTCATACTGCAAAGCTCAATGCCGCCGACTTGACTAAGAATAACAATAGAATGGAGAATAACAATATATTGACTTTGACAAAAGTATCTAAAATACAATAGGGTTATTTCTGAATGACTACAAAAATGTACATGTGATTATTATATTTTGCAACAAAATATTTTAAACCTGACACTCATATTTTGTGTTTTCCTCGTTTACGACTTGTTTCCTGTTCGTATTGTGTACGATGTATTTAATGATGTACTCACGCAGAACAATATTAGGATTGGGAATTTTGACATGACAAAGTCCTTTCTGTTATGGTTCTATCCTTGAGTTTTATGAACCACGAACAAAGACATACGGTTACTCGTTGCTGGTTGCACGTCATCGTCAAAATCGCACAGAGATCCCATTACGACAATTAAACCTAGCTTGACCTTCAATTTCCTGTTCGTTCAACCTAACTTTTACGAAAATAACTTGATATTGCCTGTTCAACGTTAAAATTGGCTGACAATTTATATTTTCTTTGTTTCAAGTTGTGGGCACGAAATATAAACTGTATGTTGGGCGCATTCTGTTAATTTTTTAAATACGAAGATGGGTACTTTTTAAATATCCCTCGTACATTGTTTAACAATTTCAAGACTGGTTACTTTTATAAGACAGCCCTCGTTCAATGTTTAAAA
>JAQFYU010003233.1:0-10320 GCA_034694905.1 Ceratophysella granulata | reverse complement strand
GAAAACCGTGCAACCAAACAACACATATGTTGTCTATGGTTACGCACGAGTCAGTACCGTCCGCGAAGGTAAAAAATATGCAGAAACAGGAAGTTTAAAATTTATTTATTGGAAATTGAATTGTTGATATCTAGAAAATTCCAAGGCGACCAAAATCCATGTGTGCGCCTGAATAAATATTTTGCATAAGCAGGCTTTCCTTTTTATTTCGCATTTAATGACAGTAGAAAAGTTATAAATTTTTTAATTCCAGCATTAAGTACAGTGATTTTTATACTGCTTCCTTTAATATTGCGGTGTTTATGGTATACGTTTTCATATCATTGAGTTTTATGAGCTTCGGGCTCTGAGCACTTATAAGTCAGTCATTAAAAAAGGTGAGTCAGCGATCTTGAATTTCAACAAGTTGTCTTAAGGGCAAATTCAATTGAGTGAAAATTCGACAAATAAAATTTGAAAATACAATATTAGAAATACACTAAACTCACTTTCACCATCCACTTTCTCCATTTGCATCAAATCCAAAAGCATTCTGTTTCTGCTCACACCATGGTATTCAGACTCATGAGCCCCGACATAGTTCGCTAGACGAAGAGCTTACCGACTGTGGTTAGAGGAGAACTGAGCCCCCCAACCAAAGGTCACTTTGTCTCCATACATCTCGATGAGTCGAGATGTAAATACGGTCTTTCGCCTCCATCCGTACATGTGTAAATTATGTTATCGTCTCCAGAGAGAGAGAGAGACGAGCCGAGTTCTAACCCAGTGGCAGTACGGACTAACCCAATGGCCTTTTGCTCGGCAGCAGGCTTTATCCCCTCTTCCGTCCGTCGTCTGGGAAGCGGAGCTGGGAACCAAAGAGTCCGTGCTCAGTCAGGGAGATTTATGAGTGGAATGAATTATACCGTTTAATATTTGGCATACCGAGAATAGAGATGAGGAAGGAGTTGGAGAAGGTATTCCTGTCTCATTCCAGGACGGGGCCGAAGCAGTAGTCCGGACTCGGGATGACTTGTTATATTAGTTTTAGGAAAAACACAAATTAGTTTTCTCTCTCCTCTTCCCTGTCACATTTATTAATGGTCGGGTGGGAAGCGGACAGGTCCTTTTCATCCGGATGAAGGATAAAAATGATATGTTATTTCCTTAACAAGCTCAGGGAATCTCTAACACAGCCACAAAACAAAAACTTTACTAGTGCCAGAAGTGGAAAACAAAAGGAGACGAGAGTACAACAGAAGTGACGTCGGCAGTTCCGAATCACAAAAGTAGTCGTTTGACATTTGGAATTCATCTTAGCTCTTTCTTTAGTCCATTCAAATCTAGCATATTCCGAGCTAAGAAATCCGCGGACAAAAGCTACGCTAGAAACGAAATTTTTCGAACACTGCAGATGATGATATTCCTTGTATCTTATTTACATAAGTGGCGAATATATATTTTGGAGCTAATATGGAAAATTGGCTAGTTTGCAGAATAACCGGCTAATATGGAAGTTGAACTTTAAAGAAGGTTAAATTATGTTAACACTCCTATCAAATATTGGAAATGTATCGTTTCTTACTCAGAATTTAACGTTCTTTCTAATTGTGTCATTCAAAATGAAGTCAATTAAATTGAAACACAATTAATCAAGATATAAGGAACGAATTGACTGTGTCTGGAACCTTTGATTTGGTAGCAATGTTAGCTTGCGTAACTTAACCTTCTTTAAAATTTCATTTCCATATTAGTTTGCAAACCATCCGATTTTCCATATTAGCTCTAACATATATATCCACTCAATACAAGGATACACTGAATTTGCGAAATTATTTTAGAACATGCACTACTTAATCCAATACGAAGACAACAAATTCAATATTGCGATAATCTATTAGTAAGAAAATGCTGGTATGCAATAAAAACGACTAAAATGCATTAAAATATGCCTAAAAAGTTCTGGTATGCAACATTTCGTAAAAATAAATGCTTTATAGAAGATTTCGTCTTTTATGATTCAGAAACTCAATAAACATTGAAACGTGGAACACTGCGAGTTACTCGTAAACGACGCATAAAAACGCAACAGCTTTTGAAAATACAAAAAAAATACTTGCTGAAAAATACAAACTGGCGGAAATTTTGGAAAAGAAATCTAATTCAGTATAAAAATGCCTTTAAAAAAAACAAAAAAAAAACAAATACGCACAAAACTTAGGAAAACGTACAAAATGCAAATATGCACTAAATATCTCGAAATACTAAAAATGATGGAGTTTGAACTTTGGTTTTTGGAACCAGAAGCATGTATTTCCAATTTCTTATGTCAAAATTTACTTCAAGCACCAAAAAAATCCCTGATTCTTCTTCACTCAAAATTGAAGTGCTTTCTCTCTGGAGAAAGTTATGAATTTCATAATATGTAAACCATATATTTGCCATTATTACAAATAGTGACAAGTCACGAGTGGGATTGACCTAGAGCTGGATCAAGAGTAGCATAACATAAGACGTTCCTGGTCTACAAGATCCCAACCCACATTGGAAAACAAAAATGAGGCAAAACTAGTGCAGAAAGAAAGTTTGGTAAAGCGCGGAAGGGGATTTCACCTTCTTAAACATTTTGTAACTTTCTTAGACTAGTCCCAAATTCGTCGTGTCTACTAGGCCAGTTCCCAAAGTGTTGTCGGAGGTATTTGGTCTTTCGCTTCATTGGTCGCAGAAATGGAAGAGGGACAAGTATATTGCCATGACAGCACATGGAGCAGGAAGAAGATCCCAAGTTTTTTTCTTCTAAATTAACACCTTGTACGACACGACCAGAGAGGCTTAGTAACTTTTCCTCCCCTTCAACCAACCAAGCGGGATCCGAAAAAAACTACGCCAAGAGATTTATCACTTTTTTATCCTTCACAAGAAAAGCAGTTTGGTGAAAACAAATTTTTTGGGCCCGTCGTCAATTCTTCTCCAAGTCCATCTCACCAGTACTTCAGGCTTCTAACATGAGTGGGCTTTGCATAGTTGAGTCTATCCATTGAGACAATTAGGCTAATTGGCTTAAAGTAGCCATCAGGCCGGAATCACTTGTATGGTTCCTCCTGGTCTGACCTGTGGTCAGACGGAAACTCTAATTAGGTCCGACATGGACGGGAGTGGACGAGCTGAAAAAATAATTATGAGGGGAGTGAATGGAGAAACCTTCACTCTTTTCCGCCCTCCTAATTTCCTTACGAACACAGTCTGCTAAATATCCCTGGAGACTCACACACATGCACAAAGGCTCGTCTGCTCACACCGCTCGTTCCTTTCTTCCTTCTTCAGCCCTTCTCATTGCCTCTCTTGTGTTCTCCGGGTGAGAACTTTCTCAGACCAGAAGGGCTTATTCGGATATCCTTACATGTTGCAATTATTTTTTTGCAAAATTTGTCACGATTATCAAAAACGGCAATTAGCCGTTCTAGGTTAAGGCAGGGAATGTGTACTGCAGGCTTTTTGTTGTTGAGAAAATTGAATGACAAATATACATTGTACACACGTTAATGAAATTTACGGCTCTAGAAATACTCCGCCTAATGGAAACTGCGTACGTGCTCCATTCTAAACTTTCTCCCCGTTGCAGAATATCACCAGATGCATCTACAACGCTTTCTGTATCTATGTTGCTAGTCGGGTGCACCGTATGGAGAGTATCTAGACACAAGGAACATGACCTTCACAGTTTCCAACTGGAGAAAGCTGCAGACTCTGCATCTGCATGCATATGATCCTCTGTTAGACAGGGGTTGAATTCTGGAATATTGAGCAAGCGGTAGCCACTAATGGTAACAGGCCTTGGTAACCACTTGCGCGCGTTTCAAAAAACCTTAATCTTAATTTAAAGTACTGGGTGGTACTCGTAACCATGAACGAGTCTGTGGCTACCATGTAACTTTCTCCATGTGCATCTACCACATGCTCACTGTTCCTGAATTCAACCAAAACAGGTAATTCAGGCAAAGTTCGTTGAACACTGCATCTGTTCACCATGCATTTACAAAAATATAGCTAACCAAAGGAAATTTAACCTGATTTCCACATTTTGCACAATTAGATCTCAACTAAAAATAGCGTAAATCGGTTACAACCAAAAAGTGTCACATAAAAAATAAGTTGACTTCCGGTATAACTATTTCTCGAATTTTATTTGGCTCTTTTGATTTGATAAGCAACACTGCATGACCTTCGCAGTATCCACCAATGGAGAAAGCTATCGAATTATGGTCCACTTGAATAGCTTTTACTAGAGTCGGATTTCCAAAACGCACGGATGTCCACCAGGCAGTGAAAGTCAAGTTCCTTTCACCCAGCCAAAAACTTGAGGCTGTGACCGCGGAAATGTAGTATTTGTACTCCGCTAGCCATTTGGTTCTGAGCTGCCTAGTGCACAGTAGGTTCTGTTTAGCTGGGCCAAGGGAAAGCCCTTCCCTCTTTCTGTACGAGACGGAGACCTAGTTGAATAATTGATCCGACTGTTCCAACAGAGTCCCAAACCCCAAACCACAGTTTTCACAGTTTGGTAGATGTGGAGGTCCTAACCACGACCAATGTAGTGCCGGTTCTTCCATGCATTATGGATAGTGAGACGGGAGTTTGAGCATGTTGTTAGTCCTTCTAAGGGCCGAGTGTGAACAGGATTATTAGGCCGGAAGGATATGGATGTGTGTTGTTATCGTGCGAGGAGGGAATGAAGGTCCCATTCCTAATGTGACTCAATCTGAGTTAACAACCTACATAAACGACCTTCCTTTCACACGTACATCTTCCCAATATTATTATTCCAGCCCAGGAACCCACACTCTACTACCACCACCACCGCCCCTCTTCCCACTTCATTCCCAGCTTCTTGGCCTCTTTCACCGGCTGCTCCTCAGCCCATCCACAGAGGACATAATAGGACAAGTCCAGACCTCTTACATTATTATTATATACAGAGACTTGGGTGTGCTCCTGACTTTTATTGCGTATACATTCGAAGAAACCGGCTCTCCTATTTTTCTAAGCTCCTCTCCTCCTCCTTTTCTGGCTCGAATTTATGAGACACACTGCTCCATAATATATTTGGAAAGATAAAAGTCAAGTCGACCCTCATGTTCTCAGCTTAGTGAAAAGTATTTGGACGGAATAGGGGAAAAAAAGTCATCTCCAATAAAAAAAAAAAGTGAGGAAGCAACAGAAAATGGGAGTCCCAGCAGGGTTCAATAAGTAGGCAGCTTTGGAGAAAAAAAAACTTTTTATTCCAATACTTTTCCATGCATTAGACTCCATGCCAGTTTATTAAGTTCGGATCCTGATTTATGGAAGATTTCAATAGAGAGAGGGACAAGGAAACCCGAACCTCTGACCAAGACGCGGTCCTTATATCATGGAGCCAAGAAAAGAACTCATCATCTCCGCTTAGTTTCCAAAGGAGGCACAAAAAAAAAGAGTCGCCCCCGCCTCTGCCCATAAAAAATATATATAAATCTCTAAACTCAGCCTGTAGCCCGGCATGAGAAGAAGAGGAGAAAGAAGGGGAAATTTCCACATTTTCTCCATTAGTTCCCAACATATTATTTATATTCTTGGTGATTTCACCTCTTTTTTCTCATTCGGAGAGGAAGAATCGAGTCATAAACTAACCCCAGCCAGTTTTTTATTTTAGATGAACTCTGTCAGTCCTCTATAAAATTGAATATTGTCATAAACTCTCCACCTATTATGACTCGACTCACTATCTCCTCTTTTGGGAAAATAAAAATGCTTTGGTTGGAGTGGAAATACTCGTACATATGGGAAGACGAAGCAGATCCCAACTCTGTGTTCCTGCTTCTTGATTCCTGAAGCATGTTCGTATCTGTATCTGTGATGTAACAAAAGTGACTCATCCACTTCACTTGGGCTCAGCTGGATGTGGAAGTACCGGAACGTTATAGTTACATTACCGAATAATTGAATATTTAAAAATTTTGTTGATGTGTGACATGTAGAATGTTCAGATGAGTAGACATTAGACATGCCAGAAGTCACAACTACTCTCCGCTCGCAAATATTGAAAATAAGTCGATTTCAGGAACCAAAAATATGATGCACTAGCCACTAGTGGTATGGTAACCACCCGATATAACGACTTGCGCGCCTTTCGGGCCTAAAGTGACGGGCGATTCCCATGAACGGGACAGTGGTTACCATGTAGCCTTACTCATATGTGGTTACTAAATATTCCCTGTTGCTGAATTCAACCGAAATTTGTAAAGTGTTAGGAGCTTGGATCGTCGTTTTTTAAGTTCGAAGTCTTTTAACGAAATAAATTTGGTTATTTTATTTTTCAATCAGAGTTTGTAAAATCCATAAAATGAAAATCTGATCCACGCATTCAAAATATGAAGTTGGTCTAGCTTCACGTTAAATAATTTTTTGTAAAGATTGAATAGTTCAGAATTTTGGCTTGAAGCGTGCTAGCGGCCGAAAACTCTCACTAAATTGACGGTAATTAGTATTATAAAGACTATTTTGAATTCAGTAAGGACACTGTAAAATTCCATTATTCTAGCTTGATCAGATTTTCGAAGTTTCCTAGGCGTTTCAGCTAAATCCAGGACTGTAGTACGTACATGTACAGACGCACATGTCATGTTACAGGAACCTAGACGGGTGAAGAGTCTCGTTCGTCGAACTTAGTGCCAAATCAGCCTTGGGCTCTGAAGCGGTGTGATTGAGTCATTCAGCGAGGCGTTGGAGCAAGAGGCACGGGAGAAAGTCGGACTTGATTTCCCTGCTCTTTACTTTTGTGTGGAATTGTTGGGTGGTGCCTGGAAGGGAACTGGTGAATTGAAAGTTGGGGAGGTATGTTGGAAGGGTGGGAATGAGAAGAGGGTGGTGCCAATCAAAGTGAAATCAGTGCTGGAGGAGATAAAAGTGTCATGTCATGTCAATGAGACGTCAGGGCTCTCCAAGCCTCAATGACTCCTTGGTCGGCTCACTGAGTCCTTCCTTGAGTAATGCTCCGTCCTGATTCCTGATCAGGAGAAAATGATGAGTAATCGCTTGTATATTTATTCCCACTCCGTGAACCCACTCAACCGAACCTCCGGTTCAACGGGAGCCGAAGAAGCAACAGAACAAAATAAACTTTTTCCCTTTCAGTCCCGCTTCGCTCTTTTCTATTTCCGATACATAAATCAGGAGCGGAGAGAGTTTCTAATCTCTGAAGGTCTTGGAAAACAATTGAATGGCTCTTCTTGTCTTTTAGCCCATTCTGCTCCAGGACCATAGCTGTCTCTCGGCGGCGGACCGAAAGGAGAATGGGCGGGAGTAGTCGCTCGTCTGGTTTACTCTGTATACCTATATATACGTACTTCGACTTCTAGGCTTTCCAATTTCGGAAGAGATAGGTGGCTGAAGGGTCCGGAAATGTCGGTTTCGAATCCACTGGACTTCAGGATGTTATGCCCACAAAGTAGAATCCTTCTCCTTCTTGACCTACATTTTAAAATAAGTTTTGGAACTCAGGTTTGCTTTCAGTGGTAGGGTGGCGTACAAATTCTAAAATTCAAAGTATCTTTGACCAGAATAATTCGTTGAGTTAAATCGATGATTTGATGGCAAGGAATTAAGAATTAAGAAAGGCAATAAAGAAATAAAGATTGGCGCTTAAAACATTAATTCAATCTTGAGAGCGCCAAAACTAATATTTTTGAAAATGATTGCATGCGTGGCCCACAGAGATTATGCGACAATTGGGCGGGGACAATTTGGCGAGCGACAATTGGGCGGGCGACAATTGGGTGGAGCGACAATTGGGCTGCGACAATTGGGCGTCGACAGTTGGGCGGGGACAATTAGGTGGCGACAGACCAAAAAAAAATTAACTTGCATACAAAACCATAACGCACACTGTTATAAAAAACCTGCCTGACGGCACCTATTGCGACCAAAAGGATGTAGACGACACACATCACGACGCACTAGACGAGGAACCAGACGTGCTAGACGAAGTGCTTGACGACGTGCTAGACGATGTGCTAGACGATGAGCTAGACGATGAGCTAGATGACGAGCTACACGTAGACGTAACCGTTTCCCGTTGGGCTATTGAACTAATGATATGAAACGGATATATCAAGTGAACTGATGAAGCAAATGTTAATTTGACAAACAAGATGATAAATTGCGAACCATTTTATATAGGCTGTATGTAAATCTGTTTTAAACGTGGACAAAATATCAAACCAACGTATAAAGTGAACTGATGAAGCAAATATTAATTTGACAAACTAGATGATAACTTGTGAACCATTTTATATAGGCTGTATGTGAATCCGAATTAAAAATGTGTATTTCCTTTATAAACTTATTCACGCTCGTTGATGATCTAACAAGGTCTCTTTTTTAAAACCTATAACCGCTTCGATATTGTTGTCAAAGAAGAAGCAATGTTTGTATGTAAAGCCTATATATCTGATATTCATTCATTATATTCACAAAATGCGCTTCTTTTGCTACTATATGAACTGGATTTAAATGGCTGGCAACTTCATCGACGCTTCTGCGAGGCACACTTTGCAAAAGTTCGTACAGCTTTTAACCCTGTTTACATATAGAAGCTCGGCTGCTAAGCTGAAGCAGTTAAGCTTCCGTTGATACGATGCTACATTCGTGACTTGTGCTGCGCTTCCAAAAAAGTATCTGACAGACAGACAGACAGACAGACAGACAGACGGACGGACGGACAGACAGGATCATCCCATAAGACCTTTTGGTCTAAAATTTAGGGAATAAAAAGTGCATTCATAGCTAAGGCAGACCATTCACTTTTGCGATATTGAAATACGCACCTACAATCAAATTAATTCAATCTATTTTAGTCGAAAATAAATAGAATGAAATTTGATTGAGAAAAAACTTCGCCAGCTTCCATAACCCAAAGTTACCCGTACAAAACATTCCTCGTAATTTTGTAATTTTCGAGCCTTTTTATTTCGAGCTAGTTTATTTTGAAAGAATAACGATGCTTAAACTTTGTTGTATGGAGTCTGGACGTCCGTATGCGTTCTACTATGAGGAAAAAGTGTATAAATACTCTTGTGCTCTCTGCTTGAGTCACTCTCCAAGTTGAAATGGGGTGTATAAGAAGGAGAAGACTCCTGCTCAATGCACCGTTATAAATCAAAGGTCCTTTGGAAACCTCACCCAGAGGAAAAAAGGAGTAAAAGCCAACGGCGAGGAGTCAATGCTCGACTTTAGTGTGAGAGTGAAAGTACGGCATTTCATTCCAGCCAGCCACACGCCTGTTACCGCTATTCTGCAGCCAAACAAGGATCTCCGTACACACTCTTTCTCTGAGATTTAATGATGATGATAAAGTGCATTTGTCTTGTCTAAACTTCAGCCAACAATTGTAAAGAAGTGAAAGGTAATTGTCAAACAAGCTGAACTATTTGAATATATTCAGTAACACTTGTCGTCATGCGTGAACTTTTATATTCAGCATGTACGAACATTAGAAATACCATGCATGTACGACAGAATACAAATATTTGTTTGAATTTTAAGCAGGGTAGGGTTGAGCAAAATCACTCAGCATAACTAAAGGTGAAATACGAAAAAGAACCATTCCCTTAAAGCTGGCAATGTACGAGTACACGTATCCGGTTTTAGGTTTAGTTTTACTAAAGTACCCAAGAAAGCTAGCTAACAAACAATTTTAATGCAAAGTTTCTCATTAATCAATCATGCATGTAATCTTCAATGTAGATATTCCATTCTTAACATTTATAAATTGATTCACAGAAGTCGGACGGATTAACTGACATATTCCTTTCTTCCCCATGCAACATGCAACTGGACATAATTTCCAAAGTTAGAATACTAAATTTTTTGATTACAAGAGTTCAAATATTATATTGAAACCACCATGGTCCATTGCACGAATGTGGACCGTTTAATTAAACAAAAATTAAAGCAGACATGAGACCTACAGAAACGCTGCAATTGTATCAACGTGTTCAATAGCAGGATTAAAACTTCTGAGTTTCGGATCCGGAGACAAATGGAATCCGGATCCGCGGATCCGGAATCCGACTAGTACTTTATTTGACGAAGATGTGTTTTAACGCGGTTTTATACAATATTTTGATGTTTTGGGCCGAATCTAGTCGAAACCGGATCCGCTTTCCTGGATCCGACTCCTATCAACTATTTCGGATCCTACTCTCGGATCCGGATTGGAGTGGAAATTGGATCCGGATCCGGTCAAACTTGGATCCATGCGGAGCACTAGACAGTATCAACACCGTTCGGGAGATCTTTAGACGATGTTGA
>JAQFYU010003232.1:0-10320 GCA_034694905.1 Ceratophysella granulata | reverse complement strand
CTCACATATGTACTTGCCCTTCTTTAATTTCTTTCGGCGGTGTAACTTGCTAAAGAACCGCCAGTTACACAAAAAGTAAAAATACATCGATGATAGATAAAACAATGTTAAATTTGTAGTTATATTTGAGTCTTGCTCTCGATTTTATTTCCAGCCACTAACATACAAAAACACTAAGCCCATTTCCTGTAAGTAGACCTTGGCCTTGGGCCTTGGAATCCCAATCGAAACAAGTTTATTGTTTTTCATCATCTCAATTTCACTTTTTAAGACAAGTTCGTAAACAAGGAAATTCAATTTTCATTTTCAGTAGAACAGAAGCGGAGTGAAATTTTAGTACCTTCAAGAAAAGCCGAGCTCATTTTACAGCTCTAAACTTTCTGTATATTATGAAGACCTCATGTGCTCCACTCAACTTGTCCCAAACTGAAGAGCTTCTCAAAACTGGGTAAATTTCTGTATGGAATATTCATAAAGTTCGTTCATGAGTGTTGATGATGATGAGTGAGGGTTTGGGTGGCATAATGATCATAATAACCTAATCGTAGAGACGAGACATGTTGAGACTCTGCATCCACTCCAAAATAGAACCCAACAACTTTTGGCTATTATGATGTGTTGGCTGTTTGGGTTGTTTTTGAGGAGAAGTGGAAAAATTCTTAAAATTCCTTCACTTGAGTGTAAGTGTAAATCGATATGGAGCTCCACTTTATAACCAGTTGAGAGAGAAAGTTTAGATGGCAAGTGGAAAACTGTCATTAAGTATATTCATACGGAGCCCACCCACATCGCTCAAAGAGAGTAGAAGGTTTCAAGGAAGTCCCATTGTGGTCTCTCTACAGGAGTTGAGAGTAATAATAGCTTATACAACTTTTTGACGTCTTTAAACTTTCTCTAGACCCCATGCCTCAATGGCTGAGCCTATAGTGTCAATAAAGTGGAGAGGAAGCATGGCATGGTACACGTACATTCCAGTCCAGAAGAGAGACCCATACTGAGAAAGTGAGTGTATCGGTTCATCGCCAACATTTACTCCTTATCAGGCGGAAGAAAACGAGGGTTTGGGATTTTGGTTAAAGGAAAAATATTGTGTCATTTCCCTCCTCCTTCAAATATATATTTAGGAATATTCACTCCCAATTCACTCATACTCTTCGAAGTAAATGTACAGTGCTGCTCGGGTTCATGTGGTCAAAATTACGTCGAAATTTGATCATTTTAATTTAAGAGGCAAGGCTTTTTCAAGATTCAAGCCCAAGCTGGAGAGTACAAAGAGAAAGCATGAATACCGTAACACTTCAAATAGTCGGTGGTTTTCTAATAAACGCCGCATCTTTAGACTTCAATTTTAATAAGTTTGATAAACATCTGTTTCTAATGAGTACACAGCTGCGCCAACTTGAATTTTAATAAACTTCGGTCTGGATTAAGATACCCGAAAAGTGCTTCAATTGTATTAGGTTTCATAAACGCCTGTTTCTATAATAAAAAATAAGCGTACATTTGTACATTTTAGTAAACACCGGCCTGTATCAAATACCGCTATGTATCCGAAAATCGCAATGTACAGTCTTAAATTTTAATACGCCCCGGTATGTAATTAACATTATCAGGTGTTAGATTATGGTAATTTAACACTACACCGCGTAGCTCATCCAAAAATAACCTAGTAACTACTTGAATGAGACTAAATCATGAATATTTTAAGTGAGTTCAGTCGAAGAATGCTAAGATTACTTAAATATATATTTACATTTATTTTTATTTCAGTGATTACTGATTGATTATTGATTACCATATGAATTTATCAATTTCTGCATACCCTGAATGCTTTCTCCACGATTATTGTAGTGGAAATCTCTGTTCAATTCAGGAACAGTGAGCATGCGGTAACCTCACATGGAGAAAGTTACGTGGCAAGTGGCAACCACTGACTAGTAACCACCCGTTACCTTAGGTTAACTTAGGTTATTTCGAAACGCGCGCTAGTGGTTACCATGGGCGGTTACCATTAGTGGCTACCACGTGCTCACTGTTCCTAAAGTCACCTGAAATCTGCGATGAAATGCTTAGACTTAAAAATTCTTATACGAATTGTGGCTAATATCCAAAAATCTAATTTGTCCGTATGGAATCAATAAGAAATCCGAGTCAATGGACTTAGCGACGGTTAAGGAAATTAAATATTTGAAACTAAATATTTGAGTAGATGTTAGTTTGAAAAATACTTCTTCAATACTGAAAGCCGTAGGATGGTTGGCCCCAACTCATGAGTGAGTCACTCTGTACTTGGACACAAGGCCTGTAAGTACCCTGCAGTCGAGTTTTTGGGTTTGCATGGAAGGGAAGTGGAATGGAGTGAACCTTAGACGGATTCTCATGGGAAACTCAGCATTTGGTTCTGGTTCTAGTGCACTCTTGGTCTGAGATCTCTTGCACAGACGACGAACACACACATACACACACTTTCTTCTATATGCCTCGTATTGATAGAGGCCGTAATAGTAACCGTAAGTCAATCTAATGTGCAAACTATGCATGACATAATATCAAATTGCATATACCTTCCGGAGACTGGAGCTAGACGATAAGTTATTGACTCTCGTTTGAGAACGGAACTTTGTTTTCCTCACAGAATTTTTGAATCATATGTGCAATTTACTCACGGATTTCCCTCCGGGTGAGCTTGAGCTGTCTTGGCCTTTGCTAAATTTTATCAAATGTGTGGAAATTATGGAGGACCACGAAATTGGAGTTTAATTCGTATATATATGGACATAGAAATCAACTATGAAACGAGTTCTATTGAATTAAGAAGATTTCATTGGAAAAGTGAGTCGTGATCCACCGATTTCATTTCACAGGTACAAATTTTGATAATTATAGTCGAATAAATGCAGTTCGGGCTTGTCGGAACGTAATTTGAAATTAGAATGCAAATGAGCTAAATTTGATTTTTTACGACAATTGAATATCAGATTTGATTTTTTCATGACGAATGATTGCTTGAATCGATAATCGGAACTAGTGTAGTTTACCGCACATTTATCGAGTCAAGGCCGACGACACTGTCGATTGACGAAATTTAGGATAACTTAGGGATGCCACAGCTGGAAATTTATAGAACAAAGTTTTGGATTTTTTAAAAGGTATTTAAACTTGAATTAAGTTTTGTAATTTTTCAAGGAAACAAGGTTAATATAACATAGATGACAAATTCCCACCGCTTACAACCAGTGAAACAACAAAAATGAATTGTAATATTGCACGTTTTTTTGCATAGAAATTCGATGTAAAACAAATCTAAAATTTTAACCAATTTTCGTGAAAGCCGATCAAAATCGAATGCCATAAAAATCGAAAAATAAAAAGCGCAACAAAACCCGCCTTTTTTATCGTTACGGTTGATTTATGCGGTTTTAAGGTGGTGGTCTTAACATTGCGGTTCCTATTGTTGCGGATATTATCATTACGGTTCTTAATTTTTCGGTTTCTAATCTCGCGGTTCCTAATGTTGCGGATCTTATCATTGCGATTCCTGATGATGTGGATCTTATCATTGCGGTTCCTAATGTTGCGGTTTCGAATTTTGCGGTATCTAATGTTGTGGTTATTAATGTTGCGGTTCCTAATGTTGCAGATCTTAACATTGCGGTTTCTAATTTTGCGAATCTTATTGCGGTTCTTAATTTTGCGGTTTCTAATGTTGTGGATCTTATCATTGCGGTTCTTAATTTTGCGGTTTCTACTGTTGCGGATCTTATCATTGCGGTTCTTAATTTTGCGGTTTCTACTGTTGCGAATCGTATTATTCCGGTATTTAATTTTGCGGTTTCTAATGCTGCGGATCTTATCATTGCGGTTCTTGATTTTGCGGTTTTTAATGTTGCGGTTTTCAAGTGAAACTTTCGGAATATCTTGAGGTCTTCCAGACCTGTTTTGTGATTCGCAGTGTTTATCAAAATGAAACCAAGAGGTCACGCGGAAAACCTAGACCCAGGCATACGCACCCAAGCTCTTCCTCTAACCCTTGAATCCCTGTCTTTTTAAAATGAGACGAACCTAATCAAGCACATAGTAATAAAAGGCTGGAATTTGGAGTGGAGTAAAGTAAACGAAGACTAGGCCAAAGGTGTATGTATACTCCAAGTTGAGTGTCTTTAGCCGGTCGTTGTATTTTTTCATTTCCTGTCCAGACGAACCGGGAAGGCTCCTTGCTAGTTTGAACTCGGCTCAAGTAGTTGGTCTGAGGCTGAAGACAGACTTGAGTTTTTGTTGCTGGTCCCTGTGTGTGTGTGTGTGTTGGCAGTGAATAGTTGGAGTTGAGTTGGGATTAGAGGAGTGAGTTTTGACGCATGAACTGACACAGATCAATGATCACCAGCAGAAAAGACCTTTCTCTTCCTTTCTCCCTTTGCCAAAAACACATTTCTCATGTTCCCTCAGACTCCTAACACTCTCCGCTAGTCACTCTCCGTCCTAACCAAAAATAAAGGCTCTCCACTTTATTCCCGTCTCACTTCTGCAATAGCAGTAGAGTAGGACTTTGGCCCTTTCTTCATTCAACCGTCTTCCTTCTACACGTCATCCTCTGGCACCCACCAGAAACAATGCACGTACAGAGTGGATCTTAGGACACACTACAAGAAAAATTCATGATTTGGAATACCGCCAAATTTCTGGAATCGACTCGAACATGGATCAAATATTAGAAAATATTTTGAAAGAGATGTTACTAAATTTCGATTATTCGCACTTCAATTATGTAAATTGGCTTTG
The DNA here is from genome assembly GCA_034694905.1 of Ceratophysella granulata. Classification (NCBI taxonomy): domain Eukaryota; kingdom Metazoa; phylum Arthropoda; class Collembola; order Poduromorpha; family Hypogastruridae; genus Ceratophysella; species Ceratophysella granulata. The sequence continues at coordinate 5,541 of JAQFYU010003232.1, read as the reverse complement.
TAAAATGCCACAATTTTGTGTTTAATCGTATAAAATCAAATTAAACAGTTAATTTTTTAAAATCATAAAAAAATGAAATTAATCGAGTCAAGTTTAAAAAAATTATATATATTAAAATATAATATACTCTTTCACACTTACTTGTTAGGTTAGAAGGTCTTTCTACCACGATGACATGGCTTTCAAAGCTTTTCGAAAAATTCGTAAATTCTAATATCTTTAAACTAAGAAACTCTGGATTTTGGAATACCTACCACAATATTTCAGAAATCGTCTTTAACATCCAATTAGATCGACATTCATAAAAAAAATTGAATAACAAGACAAAAATCCGTTAACTTTTCTGCTTATTTGTAAATACAATAATTCCTTTGATAATTTACTGAGTTTCGTTGATGAGGTGTTGAATAAAATTGGCAATTTTTTGAAGGAATGAACGCCCGTACAATATCTGTGGAATGCAAGTGATGTGATAGCCCATAAAATACAAAAAGACACTTAAAGTTTCAGGTTTGCATAGCTGTTTCATTCAAAACCACTTTTCAAGTAATTCGTGATCTGATTCCGACACTCCGTCAGAGTTTTTGATTTCGACAGGTAAACGTCGACTGGATATTAATATTCTCAAAAATTAAATTAAAAAGCAATGTGCTTTTTTTAGTTCCCATTCTTCAACTTAATTCGAGAACTAGACCCGGGTCGCCGTGTATGAACCAACCAGACTTCCGTTTCAAAAGCATGAGCCTCCACCATATTGCTTTACAGCTAGAAAAAAGGCTAACCACATTTTCTTTTGAAAACGGAAAATGTCCAATTGAGATGGATAAACCCTCTAAGCTGAGCTACTCCAGCCCAGCCCGGTCCCCGTCTTTACTCTTTACTTCACGCATCTTCGTCTTCCACTGGATCCTCACACAGTACGTTATCTGCATCTTGGAACCCGACACCAATTTCCGTCAAAAGTTGCCACTCTAATTTTGGAGAGAGGCCTATAAATATCCCACACTTTCTCCCACTTCATAGTCTGATGAATCTCTTTGTCTGACAAAACAATGGATATGAGGCCGTCGTAAGTCCCATGTTCCGTGGAGTGATTCGAGGAGTTAATGCAATTTTTACTACTTTTGTTGTCTTTTGAATTCTTGTCAGTTCTTCAGCTCAAATCATACAGACTCCCTATTCCCATTACTCTGATAGATACACACTTCTTGCCAACAAGGAGCGTCATGGAAGTCAATAGTATTGGTATTTGGCATACAATGATTTCTTATGTTAAAATATTTTGGTCAGCCAAAGTACACACCTTACCCGATAGAACACATATTTGTTCCGCCAAAATACAAATCTTACCCGCTAAAACACATTTTTGGTCAGCCAAAATACTCATTTTCCCAGAAAAACATTTTTGTCCGCCAAAATAAACTTCTGCGCGTCAATTTACATACTCCCTCGCCAAAATACACATTTTTGCTCGCCGGGTCAGTATTTGCTTGTACTATTCCGAACAATTTCTCCACCTAGAAGACATGTTTGCCGCCCGCCCTCAAATGCGTTAAACTTCGCGTGCAACATGTGTACGATTGGATAGTTCAAAACTCAACATTCGTCCATGGAGGGTAAGGCTGCTTGTCCTCGCGTGAACGACATTTTTAATTGAATACATTTAATATTGGATTGAAATTGAAATATTTGTATTTCAGCGCGTTAGTTTTGTGTTTATGAGTCAAATGAATTGATTTCGGCTGCAATTTGGCGGCTCTTTACGCACAAAAAAGGCAATTGATGAAAAGCAAGGGGTGCCCATGGGGGTGCCATGGCCGTGTAGACGGGAATTTTTTTAGCCACTCAGAGAAGTATACTTTTCTTTAAAAAAAAGTGAACCCTAATACACAGTTTCGAGATGTCGGAAGTCGGAACCATTAACATTGGAGTATGGAGTATAGCAATAATATTTTATTTACAAAAATTAACATCACTGCAAAAACAAAGTTCATGCGGCGGGAAACAGATTTGCACTTTAAAAAATTCATGCACCATTAATTTCCTCCAGTTTCTATGTATTTAACTCAAAATACATTTAAATTAAGTTTACTGCGCGAAGTTCCTCCCTAACTTTAATTGAATTTCATTGTAGCTAAACCGCAGGAAAGCCTAAATTGAGCCGAACGTCTTGAATGAGGTTTACAAGTCGTCGGAAGCCGTAAAGATAAGGCCTAATTAATGAACAGCTCTCTTTATGTGCTGACAGCCTAGTTAATCGCATTGTTTTGAACCCAGCTCCACTTTATCTCCACAAGATCCGGACTGGATTTTATGCGGACACATATTAGATTCCAGAGAACATGCCATGGAACCCTCTGTTGGTGGTATCCTGGCTCAACGCTCCCACATCCCTGTCTCCTACAATTTACGTAACTCGGCGGATACATACAAGCCTAATGCTACGGGAAGAAGACCAACTAGGCTTTCTCTTGCATCTCTTCCTTCGCAGCAGCGTCTTCCCAGTTCGGAGAAGGAAAGAAGAAATGGACAGAGTGATATAATAATAGGTAGCAGAAGGATTCGGACAGAATCTTGAATTCCAACTTCTGCCCCGACCCAAGGAACCAAAGCCCATTTCTTAAATCCTTCTAGCTCAGAATTGGCTTATGTGAGTATCCAATTGTCCTGCTGTTCTCTGGAGGATATACTTCGACAAGAACTTAATTTTTTTTTTGCTTTTTGTGTGTTTCTCCGTCCGGTTTTGAACGAATCACACATAGTACATTTGTCACAGAAGTATTCCATTATAATCAATACATAATTATATTGCAAGCAATCGGTCAGATATTTAAATTTGTTTACAGTCAGTTGTAAGATAAATATGACGGGCCATCGCCATGCCAACAACGCAGTTGTTCAAACTCAACCGAAATATTAACGCTGCGAGATTCCTACAAATATACGTAATGTGTAAACCACAGTTTAACGAATTATTGAATTACATATGTTGCACTTATGCATGGGTTTCTAGTATGAAATACGGATTGGTGACATGGTTATTCGACAATTACGCCGGTAAGAACTTAATAATATTTGTTAATATTGAAGAATACGACGTAAGCCTATTTTTAAAGATGTCATTTTCATGTGTGAACTTGGGTTAAATATGAAAAATCCACATCCAAAAAATGAAAAAGAAATCTCTAAAATTCCAGAATCAGACAGCATTTTTAAAAATTGAAACCAAAAAAAAATCTTTTTGGGATAGTACGCATGAAAATTATGCTCAAATAAATCAGGAACTTCTCGCACCACGAATCGACTGTAGTCTAGGATCTGCCGTCTACAGACCATCTCCATCTATTCAGAGACTGAGATGGAAACCCGACGTACTCCATAGCTTTCCCGAGTCTCATCTAATACGCTTTCAAGAACATAAATTTTCCCACATGGACAATTTTCAAAGGCCAGAGCAGCCCAGATGTTCACCTTCAGATGGGATTAAGATAAACAGGGAAGGAGCATAAATACGATTCCTATTTTCTATTTCCATCTCCGAATGGAAATGAAGGATGGCCGTTCTACTTCAAGGTCAAAGTCCGTTTTGAAGAAAGTTCTCAGACGGAATTACTGGGAAAGTGGCCTCGGATTTATATGAACCCTTTTGAACCCTGTCTATCGCTCCCTTTCTGTGTGGATTATGGATCAACAGATTTTAGAGCAATTTTTGAAGAAAATATTTAGGTGCGCAAATCTTAGGTGAAACTGGATTAAACTATATCTATAAATGCATTTTACAAAGAAATCTTCACAATTGATGCAGACTATACGAATATTCTCAAAATATTCATTGCATTTTTCGTTTGCTTTGGTGCATTTACTCGGTGGATTTTATTTTGACGGATTGTGCGTGAGTGATACACCAAAACAGCTTTTATCCGTATTGTCACCTGTCATTTCGGCTTAGGTTGACATGGCATGCCAGTTCAATTCACTGAGTGACATGAGTTAATCAAAATAATTTGTTCAATCAATCCGTACGGCTGGTTGGATTGGAGATTCATTCGTGTTCGTGTTTCCCGTACCACCTCAAGGGAATCTACTGTTTAGAATTTCACTTGAATACGAAACTTAAATATATGTATATTAATTGGACGATTTACGAGAGAGGCAGTTCTTGGGAAAATGCCACCCTGGTTCGCTTCTCCGATTTTCCCAGTACGACAGATGACACGAAACATATTTGAATTGGGGTTGATAAATGGTCAACTGCCAAATTCCTGACATCCAAATCTCCCCCCACAGAACTGATTAGATTGATGTCACAGTGGAAGATGCTTGCACGCATCTGCCTGCTTACAAACGGCCAATCCGAAACGAAGGGCGATAAGCTTAACCAGAAGAAAAATTCAAATTAATTATAGTTGATAATATTAATTAAATAATATATATTTTGTTAAATCAAAAACTTATTGATTTTTCCACTTAAATTGTCTGTGCTTGTAATAATTGAACCAACGGCAAATTAAATTAAAATTAAAACCCAAGTTACTTGCTTTTGTGAGCTGTAGCCTTCCATTTGCCTAATTTAAATCATGTGTGAACGTAAGATGTGTTGGCATATGAGGTTTTGTGTGTTCCCAGGAACAAAGGTAATCCATCAAAGAGAATTAGCAGTGCGGTACACCTGAGTCGGAGAGTGAGTGAGTTGAACTACGCCCCGCTTTCCGGATTTATTAACTCGTATTTCTCCATCTGGGGTTTAAAGTTGTAATGCGGGTTGTCAGGAGCACTCAAGACGGTGGCTAGGAAATCTGTTCCGTCATAATTATTGTTCCCGAGTGAAAGGGAAAAGAGCACATTAGGAAAATTATAAAAAGTTCCGTCTGGAACGCACTCAGAGTCGAGGAATGAGTGACAGACGAGGAAACTGCATTGTCCTCACGCCCAGCCCCATTATGACTCGAACAAAAGAGAAAAGACGGATAAAAAAAACCCCGAAAAGCCCCTGAATTCAGAATGACAAGAGCGGAGAGGAAATAAGATCTTTTTGGCTTCTGACTCCTCCAAGAAAAAAAGAAGAATAAAAACCCGACTCTGTATCTCTATTTATCTTCCATTTGACCTCCACTACTCTAAATACCACCAGAGAGACGGAGAAAGCTTTTCATTCTGCTACATGTCAAAACGGACTTATGCTCAGGATCCGCCTTCTGCTTGTCCGTCATTATTCTTGGTCCATTCAAATTATTGCGATTATAAATGTGGCGGTTTTTGGGTAGCGGTTTTTGGGTTGCGATTAATGGCTTGCGGTTTTTGGGTTGCGGATTTTGGGCTGCGGTGTTTGGATTCCAGTTTTTGGGTTCCGGATTTGGTATTGCGGCTTTTGGTGCTGCGGTTTTTGGGTTGTGCATTTTGGATTTCAGTTTTGGATATTATTGTACTTTTTTAAATACGGTTTTCGGGTTTACGGTACCTGGTATTGCGGCTTTTGGCTTTGCGGTGTCTGCTATTGCGGCTTTTGGCTCTGCGGTGCTTTGTATTGCGGTTTTTGGCTTT
>JAQFYU010003231.1:0-10321 GCA_034694905.1 Ceratophysella granulata | reverse complement strand
AATTTAGACAGCAATGACAGCCAACCAGCGATTTCGGTTCTGTTATTATGATTGAATTGAATACGAAGATGAAAGAAATATAAGCAGTACTTGTACAGACAGGTACAGGTGACAGGGTCAAACAGAGAGACTGAATTGAATAGATTGAAAGTTTTGAGTTATGTGTTATTTATGTATGTCTTGATCTTGACTTTCACGTGCTAAACATTTTCTCTCGTGATTCGTGGAGTGTGTTGTCCCGTGTGTCCCGTGATCTGATATCCGCTTCTCCCATCTCATTGCTGCTTGTTGCTGAAAATCAGGTGAAAGAACCAACAAGATTTCATCACACACAAACTTCAGACAGCAAAAAATCCAATTTCTCCATGGCTGGCTTGGCTTGGATTTCCTTGTTCATTGTTCGTAAATCGGTAATGAATCCACATCGGATGGAAATCTGTAGTCGCCATGTTTTCAGTTTGCCGTTATAGATATTCCGCAATATGAGTTTTGATGTCTTCCCGGAACACATCGAAAATGAAGGTGTATGAACAATGAATGACATGCATCTACGTCCTACTCTGAAGCAATGATATCGTAAATTGATTTCCTCTACATAAAACCGGCGATCTAATGTTTGCAGGTACATATGTAGAGATCGGTGAACTCCAAGAGCAAGTAGAAAACAGTTAAATGTAAAAAAATTGGTAAAATTACCTGATAGATCTTTAGTTTGATGCTCTTCCTCGTATTAATTTACATTTTGTAAAATCAAACTAGTAACAGAAAACATTAATACTCACGATACCTAAGACGTAAACGTACAACAAATTCTCTACAAAATCAGATTCAAACATTTATAATGAAGGGTACAAATCTATTTTATTGGTGTTAGTAACTAGCATAATACAAAGAGCACGTGCTTCGTGGAAACGGTGCTGAAATCGACGGAAGAAAAGATACGAAAGGAATTAAAGGTACTTTAGACTGATTAAGCATTGTAAGTATTTGACGATAGAGCTAACAAAAGTAAATACTAAGGGATTCCAATTCTTTCTTGGGTCTTTGTCAGTTCAGGTAGCAGGAACTTGGGGAAGGCCAAACTCGTCAACCGGAACTCCGTCCTGAAACATTTAGACAATCCGCATTATATCAAGAACGGTTTACCCAACACAAGACACACAAGACTGAAATGGAATAGATAAGAACGGCTTACAGTATTTCGTATCGGATCACGACTAGGATTCACGGACGGCGTATTAGGTGCACGGACAGCGTCATCCAGATATGACGTATCGTCATCAAGGGCCATTTCGTCGCCCAAAGCATCTAGTTCTGCCTCAAGCTCATCTTCATCGACATCCGGCATGTTGTAGCTTCGTCCTAAGGCGCCTTGAACTTCTTCTGAAATCTCCAAGATATCTGCCATCTCGTCTTGCAAGTCCTGAATCAAATCCGCACAAAAAACTTACATCAGAGTGTCAATGATTAAAATATTTAATATCCTCCCTGTCATAGTTAAGTTAGCAAAGAGCCACATATCTCAATATTGTAGGAAATTCTGTTGAGCATTTTAGTAGGTACAGCCAACAGCTCAGCTGTCTCAAAATATTGACCCCAAGGGCTTATACTAAGTGTGCTAAGGCAAAGAATACCAATGCCTTACAAGATATCTTACAGCTAGTATCTCACGCTCACCGAACAAACGGGTTGTCAAGCCGCGCTGGTCAAACCCTAGGCTTGGCTTTTATACCTTATACTATATATATACATACTGAGAGCCCAACTTCAGGTGTTATATACTTATGATAATGATTCAAATATGCAGAAACAAAGAATGAATTTAGTTTACCTCAATATTATCAATGTTTATTTTCTTGTATTCCTTCTTCATTTGAGACACACCCGTTTTCATTGCCGATACGACAACATGAGTATCCTTAGCCGTTTGAATTGCCATTGTAGCCTGTTCCATGTTGAAGGACTGCTGACGCATTGCATCGCTCTGCTGGTCATACCTGTCAAATCATCAAATTCTTTGAAGGTGTAGCCTGGACCATCATATTTTCAGCTAATTATATTCTAGTTGTATAGTACTACTATTCGAATCAAACATTATTCGTCTTTGACTCACGCTTTTTTGCGCTGAAGTATTCGTAAAGCCTTTTGCTTCAAAGCATTCTTAGCTGGACCTTCACGAGTCTTTTTCATTTGCTCTCTAATTTTCCTGAGTTCGGCGTCACACTGAGCTGCTTTCTTCTCTATATCTTCCGCTTTCTTGTCAACCTGTAGTAATTTATACCACCACATAAATGTCCTGTAAGCATCAAGTATTTATAGTCTGGCCAATAGCCAAAAGTCAAAATTAGTAATAAGCAGTATATTTAAAGTAAACTTATATTATACGGCGCATGTGAGTCGAATGTGAATGGGTGGATTGGACCGAAGCCCGGACAAAAACTCTCGAAGTCCTTTTTCGGTAGACTATGATAGGAAACCTTCTGACCTTTACGAAGACATGACCCAAACAAACGTTCTTGTAGTCATCGAGATGAACAACTTTTGTCTAAAAAACTTTTCCACTCGTGGAAAAGTTCAGGTCGCTGGTCGAATCGAAGATGGCCAACTTTAACATTACCCACAGAAGTTGCTTAGACAAAAGTTTTGTTCATCTCGATGACTACGGCAGCTTTTGTTAGGGTCATTTCTTCGTAGAGGTCACGGGTCATAAGTATAATGTTCTCTACCAACCTAGCTGAAAAAGACTTCGAATTTTCATACAGGCCCTTCGGTCCAATCCACCCAATGTGAGTGCATAATAGGCAACAGATTTCTGTTCCATTGGCTAAAGCTGACTGCCAAACGCAAGTACATCCAAATCCTACATAGATTAATATACTTTATTTAGTTAGGTAAATGGGGTATAGTAATATTAGCTTACATTTGAAATACAGTCCGACAGTTCGGGTGCAGGTTCTTTTGGCTTTCCTCGACCGAAGAGACGATTCATCTTGACGGCTTTCGTCACTATGCACTATTGCTATACGCTCTGTAAATTGAAAATACATAATTTTAATACATAATTGTTAGGTGTTAGGCATTGCACATTAAGTCGAAAGTGTTGGTATAAATTGAGGAGGTCGCAGCAGGATTACAAATGACACTGATACACCTAATCTTATGAAATACGACGTACTTCTTTCGTTTTTGGATTTTTATATCACTCTGTGACTTCTTACCTCGACCTTCGTGGTCCTCGATGCTGGAACTGGAAGCTGGTAAGCTTGGTTGTTGTAGGTGGGAGTGGGAACAACTCAGAACACAATAGAACAAGACACAAGACGAAGATCGAAGATAAAAGATAGAAGAATGTATAGATGAACCTGAAAACGGAATACTAAATACTAAATGAACGAATGAGTAATAATTACTTGTCTCTGTATGCTGTAGCAAAAATGGGAGCTATGGCCTGACTGTGGTGTGTGAGTGTGATGTCAGAGTCAGATGTATGTGTGTGATTGAATACACTGAAGAAGGTGTGATGTCAGCTGTGTATGTTGTATGTTGTATACATATGTCTAAACGACTGACTGGGACTGGGATGGGAGAGACTGGGAATTGCGTGATTCATTCAAATACGTAAAGCATACATAGATACAACAGAATACAGAATACAGTATAGCATAGGAATTGAGCGTGATTTAAATTATGATCAAACTTATTTGATTACGTCTGACATGACGACGGAAAAACAAAAAGTGCGGCAAAACGAATCTGGGAAGTTCGGATAGTTTATCGTTGTAGAATAAGGATAAGCAAATCAACAAGAATAAAATAATGGTTTGTTTTTGTCATTCAACATTTGTATTCAGAATTTGTAGTGATAATTCTTTTCCTTCAATTTCTTCTACATATTAGTCCTAAGTACTTAGCACTAAGCACTAACTATTCACGTCTATTTCATTAAAAGAAATGGAAATAACAAATAAAGGGTACTTATCCAATATTACATCAACGGACGTATTGTGTATTGTATGTATTGTATTGTGACTTTACATAATGTTGAATGTATTATATGTATTTGATATTACAGTTGACGTGACACTCTGACAACTCTAACCTAACATCTAGGATCATATCATGGCTTCAAACCGCACCGAGGATGATACATATTGGACGGAAAACCGAACCAAAGGCTTCAGTTTTAATGATGAAGCTGAAACTGACGAGGTAGGTAGGTTATACATTACTTATAAGTGTGTTTCGTTTCAATATATTTATTCTATGTAGTTCATAGTTCGAGTAAACAATGACGTCTATTTATCGATTTATCTGTTGATCCATCCAACTTTTCAACCAACACTCCACAAAGATAATGAAAATATAGCATATAGCCCATAAATAATATAAGGTTGATAATATAATGTCATTTGAGATTAAGTTCTGTATCTCTAAACATCGAGTACATATTTGAGAACTGGAAACAGTCGTACTTGCCGAAAAATGCATCTATAAATTCTTGATCCAGTATTTGATGTTTCACTCAGGATTCGAGTCCCTGGCGGAAAGACCTGACAAGTACTCAGAAGATGAAACAAGAGCTTCGAGAAGAAGCTTCATTTGGATCCGCATTGTCGGAGACGTCTTCAATAAGTGACGACCTTCAGAACGCCGCTACAATTCGTGAACTTCCGCAGTTCCTCCTGTTGGATCCATCCGAGGCGGAATACGAACCAAGGGGTGAGAAATGAAAGTGTTAATAATCAAATCATACTATGAACATGCGGATCTCATATAAATGTTGTTATAACTTGACATTTGTCTTGATAAATTACAGGAACAGTAGGGTTCAAGCATCCTGAAGTAAGTGTTGAAGAGTAGTATCGAAAATGTATTTAGTGAGATGAGAAACCACACAATTTCATTTGAATGCAATTTCATTAATTAACAGTTTGAAGAGTGCAGAGGCGGAGCTATACTCGTGAAGGCTACCATTCATGGACTGCTGATGGGACAGGAAGTAAGCTTGGAGAGATTTAAGAGTTTGGCTGACAAGAAAATGCTCTTAACGAAGGCATTGGAGGTTAATGACGGAAATGCCATCACAGCGGTATGTCAACTCCGATATCGAGGCATAAGTTGGATGACGCGGAAGCACACTAAATGCTATACTATGTATTTTTAATCTAGATTGTTCTTTTCCTGCACCGCACGCTTCGTCAAAGTATATTTCAACAAATTCTTTTTGAAAGCAAGCAAGCAGCCAATCATTACATACGTTATCTCGAAAAGAAGTGTGAAACTGAAACACTTGTGAATACTCTCAAGTAATGAACATTTTTTATCAACATAATTCTACGCACACTTTCAATTTCATATTTACCGCGAGGCAAGATAGTTAAACGTTTCGCATGGTTCTATCTTCCAGTATGCTTGGACGAAGCACTGACGCCTTGGTTGTCCGGTACAAAACGATTCTAAGAAGCGATGCAGGCCTGAGGAAGACAGAGACTCAATTGAAGCACTTTTATACTGCGGAATGCAACATAACGGACGAATACGTCGCAAATCTGGTTAAGTCTCAAGTTAATTTAGTAGGTAAGCGTGGCTGCTCCTTTAGTTAAATCAAGTTCTCCTCTAAATATTACAAACATTAATATAAACTAAATATTGTAATATGGGCTACGTTCAATCGCGGTTAATTCGATTAACTTTCAGACACTCACAAAGTACTGGAAACTAAAATTCCCAACTTCAGATCAACGGATGCACCGTCAGTACTGAACACTCTAGGACTACTTTCCGAGAAGTTCTACGAGGAAACTCAGCCTCCGCTATCTCCAATGTGTTTCAGAGCCACTCATTATTTAAATGACAAGCAATACGCGTGGGTGAATCTCATAGCTCTAACCAAAGTACAAAAGTGGCCCAAAATAGAATCACTTCTGCTAACCAAAGTAAGTTTCAAGTTGTTCCACGTAAAGGCAGTCATTTGTAAGATTAAATTCACATTTGATTAACTCGCAGAGTTGGCTTGGTATTGGTGGCTCAAAGGATAAATGTCTTCTTCCATTAGAAGATGTTTGTCATACACTCAAAGGTGCACCGGTTGACTTAATCTCAATATTTCTACGACTCATGGACAATCCTGAAAAGAAAATTGTCATTGCGAAACGACTCAAATGCCATGCAGTTGTTCTAGAGGTAAGTAAACTTCTTCTATTTATTTCCCCATTGCAATACAAAACAAACACAGTACATCCGTTGAACTCTGATATGATACTTTCCTAATTTACACTTAGACATACGCAGCACAGAAAAGCAGGGACGATATTCTATCGTATAAAACAACTCTTCAAGAACATTCCAAAGAAGCGGTTTACGCGGATACACTCCTGAACAATCCAGTAAGTCTAGTCTGGACGAAATTCTAAAATATATACTGAACACGCTCATTGTGTAGTTTAGATTGTGTATAAGGTACACATGTACCATGTACTGTACTGTACATACTCTAAACTCTAGCTGCAGATCCGCGATAGGTGTGGGCGACCATTGAAGATCTTGTAATAGTTTATTTGATTTTGGAAGTCATTTTTCCCATATTACTAACCAGTATTGTATAATTCTAGAGCACCAAATGGAAGAAATAACTTATGAACACCGTGATCAATGATTGGATGTACCACCTGCGACCGACACTTGAATTGAATTAAAAAGTATAAAATATCGAAGTCTGGACTCACCTCACCCCAACACCCAAAGTGTGTCGTGTGTAATAATTTGTTGAGAACTGAAAGCGACGACTTTGCACTACGTATCGACAAGCTAGCCAATTGAGAACACAAAAATACGTTACGACAGCAGGACATAGAAAGCGATTGATTAGCCCCAGAAATATAGTAACGCTATTGCAAATCTGTTTCACTGTAGAGCTTGTATATAGTCCTACTAATCGTCTGGCCGATTACTTTTCCGTGATTGCCGTATCGTATTCCAGCTACCAATGATTCCTTATCCTTCAAATTGGAGCAGCTGCGATAGGCACGAAACAGTGCGGTTGGAGTCGGGTACTGTTGAACGATTGCATAGGCTCTTTCAACAGAGAGTCCCCGAAGTTTCATCAAGTGGCGTGCAAACATTTCACCGACGGTCCAATTCTGAATCAATGGACAAAAGTCACAGACTTCATTAGTGATGTAGTTATATAGAGTTAGTTTTCTTTCTAATTAAAGAAACATATCTGCCACTGCCACATAATGTTACAAGGTTCAAGGTTGTCTTGTTTGCCGCTCCGTTCCAAGATCGAATTTGCATAGGTAGTATACTACAATCCAGAATTAAGTGAGAATTAAAAACAAATTACCCGTGCTTTTGTTCCAAACTCATTAAAGTCATTGAATGCCATCAGATAGGTTTGGACCGTGGAATCTTTCAGAGTAGACCACTCTTCTCTCGAACAATTAGAAATTCGTTTTCCCTGAATTAAAAGGACCATAAACTGTAAATCTGTTTGAGGACGATTAGCACATAACACTCTAGTCTCAAGAATATTAGCGGCAGATGTTGTTTGCTAACCTGATACGATTTTGAAAGCCTGCGTGTCATGTGGGTTAGAAATGCACATGTGTCCTTCAATGATGAAGTCTCTTGAATGAGAAATCCATTGGTTATTTGGGTGTTTGCAATTGCTTGTGTCACAGCTCCTTCTGCTAATCCCCAGTCGCCACTTCCGTAAGACTCGATCAAGTAAATAGGCTGGATGCCAGTCTGTTCAAGTCTATGTTTCTGTTCATGAAATCTTCCGTCTTTGATACTGTGCGCCAAATCATCTGTTCGTTTCCGTTCAACAACATATGGAAGGATCATGTCATGAGTTCGAGAGATAGTGAGTCGACTCGAAGTTGACGCCATGTTCTGGATCTTTCTGCAAACCCAGACGAAGTCGCCAATATGAAGTTTCATAATCTCCAACGGTACTCCATTTTTTCGCAACTCCCCAATAACTTCTTCCTTTCTGGACTTTCTGCAATTTTTCAATTGGCAAAACATTATTCATTGCACTACCAACTGGAAAACTGGTTTTACATTGGTTCTTACGAGGACGCTTCACCATTGTCGACACAAAGTATGATTTCAAATTGACCCTGCTCAAGTGTCACCCTGTGAAAACTGTCTGGAACTGGAATCGCTTCCATTTGTATGTCATCTTCGTCATCATCTACAGTTTTATATGCATTATTATTGGGTGGATACTCTAAACTTGAAGCACATGTAGTCGGGTTACCTGATTCACAACTTTGACTGGCAGTACTGGCAATGCTACCGCTATTGGCATTTAACAGCTTCGATGCCAGTTCCCTACCTTCAATCGTTAGAGCAAACCTAATGGAATGGAATAAACCAATTTCATTTGTCTAAATTGCAGACTGAGAGACATTCTTATTATCTTGCTCAGCACTCCGTTACTCTTCACTTAAACTTACTTGACGGGGTTGCCCTGTCGAAGAACCAGATTCTTCTTCACTAAAGTTGACATGCTTCCCCATGCAGTGTACCTATTTGCTCCACCTGGATTCTCAGGTTTAGTAAGTGACGCGTCGCAATAGTCTTGGGCCTCCTGTTGTAGTTCTGTTCGCAACATATATCCTCGGTAGTTGGGTGTCTCTTCTTTCTTAAAGAGGGCCACCAGAAGACCATAAGCTCCAGAACGATACGCAGGGATGTATCTCTTTACCGCTCCTCTCTAGACACATTGTTTAATAATTTATAGGTCTATATGGTAGACTATACATAAATCAAGAATTACGAAGCACTTATTTACGACAACTATATTCTAACACAACTACTTTTTTTGGAGACGACGGTTGAAACTCTTCGTCCTCGTCAAGCTGAATATCTTCCTGACTGGCAGTTCTGGGTTTCACATTTTTGACCTTCTTCTTGGACGTTGCTGGAAGCAGTGGAGACCCCCCTCCTACGTCAGACAGCCTAGCCATGGTGTGAGACGCATTTATGGAAACTAAAAACGTAGTATAAGAATAGGATCCTGAGTATGACACTTCTATGTAGTAGTTGCCATAATAGTATCAGCTTGTTATACAAAATATTCAAGCTATGTAGAACAGTGTTCTTACGTTGTCTCTGAATATCAGGATGTTGCGAAAGTTTCTCATCAATTTGTCGGCAAAGGGCTGGACCAATATATTCAAGTACGATGCACTCACGACCAGAAGAAAGGGGTAGCGGATATTTTCGCATGGATTGAAGGGCCTAGAACAAATAAAAATGATGGCACTTAAGTGACTGTGCCCAGTTGACTTCGCCTACATAGACCGCGCTCAAGTGACGGTGCATATATTACGTAGAATCAAGTGCATTCATACCTTTGAATATACATACTGCATTTTGCTTCCACTAGCGGCAGCTTCCTCTCTCCATTCTAACAACCATTCTTCAAAAACTGGATTTTGAGACGGTTTCCCAGCTTTCTTAGTCCTTGTAGTTGAACTTGAGCCCGACTTTCCCCCACGCTGTGAGCTCCCCCAGCGTTGTGACATGACGCGGTATGCGTCGTCTCGTCAACAGCTAAATAATAAATCAATTGGTAGCTATTCTTCAGCAATCCCTGCTCCTCCTGTGTGGCTGTGAAAAGATTCAAGAGAATTTAAAAATTAATTAAATTAAACAAATTATCTGTGAATGTGAATGCATAGTACGTTGGCAAATAGTATGCTATGCTCATGCTCATGTGCCTCGAAAGTCAGAAGTCGTAAGCGCTAACGTTCGTATGTCGTACATCATATCGTATGTCATATTATGGTTGAATAATGATGATTCCAGGCAGGCGCAGGTAACTTCAGCACAACCAACTGACAGGAAATAGTCAAGCCAAAATGAAAACTCTGAACAACTGGCCTGGGAAGCAATGTGCGCACCCTTTGATACAATCCATCCATCATTTCCTATTTCTAAAAAATTAGTACTAATGATTGAGTAATTGACTATTGAGCACCACTGTACTGTTGATGTTGACTGTGCCGACGGGTTGATAAGTCACCAGTAGGTGAAGACGAGCGCGAGCGTTAGTGCACGCACAGTGCACAATAACAAGCTGCCAGACACTGAAGACTGATAACGTAGAATAATGAAAGTCAACGTAAATCAAAATTCAAAATCTGAACGTTTGGCGTTGCATTTTGCATTGTACTTATTGCCCTATTAAAAGTATCTCCTGCAGGGAAAGTCCAGCTTCTTCAAACTTTGCGGCCAACTTTTAGGGGGCGATCCAAAGAGGCCGTACTACACCACACAAAATACAACAAACATGAACTAAAGACGA
>JAQFYU010003230.1:0-10322 GCA_034694905.1 Ceratophysella granulata | reverse complement strand
CGTTGTCCAGTCCTCTGCGCTTCTGCTTAGTCTTACACACAGCATGTGCCTACCTGTACGACATACACACTACCGAACGCAAACATATTTAGAATTTACAACCCAGTAATTCATCATGTAACATTTATCATTTAAGTCCAGGAAGTTTCTAGAAAAAAATAGTTTACCATGTTCCATGTTAATGTTCGCATTATGTTATGGTTTTGGAGGTATGGGTAAAAATTTGGGACTTAGTTTCTCGGTAAAATGTTTCTCGGTAAAAAGCGTTCTCGGTAAAAAGTTTTCTCGGTAAAAAGTTTCTCTGTAAAAAGTTTCTCGGTAAAGGTTTTTCTCGGTAAAGATTTTCTCGGTAAAAAATTCTCGGTAAAGGAGGAATACCATTTCCTCTACAGCCTGCTAAATAATTATTCAAGTTTTCCATTTAATAGATTATTTCAGTTTTAACATACAGAAACTCAGATGTTTTGCTTAGAAATAGGAACTGCGAGAACATTCGGCTGGCCGATTCTGGATTCTGTCACAGATTGAAAGCCTGTGCATTGGTCAATTTTATAACCTAGAGAATGTTGGTAGATTTGATTAAATATGGCTAAAGTAAACTTTCTTTATGTAAATTGGTAGAAGCGTATTCTTTAACTTGATTCACTTTTGAAAACTCCACGATTATTTTCACGATTATTCAAAAAACGTGTAGCTTTTACTACCGATAGCCAAGCGGAGCATTATACTAAGAGGTATCTTAATGCAATACAACTTCTTTTTGTATTTATTTGTGTCAAATTCTGGAAAAAATTATCTGAAATTGTAGAATTTTCAACTCGAATTTGTAGCAAAATTTTAGCCTCATGCTTTAAACTCCCATGGAAAGAATGACAAGTTTTTTATCAAACAATATGAATAAGTTGTAATGTGTCAAGTAGTATTGCCGCAGGTATGAATCATCTTCGGTATGAAATGTCGCATTCTGTAAATTATCGTTGGCAAGAAATGTGAAATGTGCGAGTTGAAAATTGGTGTCACGTGCTTTGAATATTGATTTTTCAAAGACTTCAAATAGTAAACATATTGTGCTTTATCCTATACAAATATAAAAAGCTGAAATTCCCATATTGTTTCAAATATCAATTAGTTTCACCAATATGTTGCTCGCTCTTGTTTAGAAATACTGTACCAGCTAGAAGCTGCTAAACTCAGTGATCTGGACTTAATTTCCTAAGTCGATGGTAAAATTTAATAATCGTTCAATATATTTGTAAGCCAATTGTTTTCTTGTTAGTTTATGCATAAACAGAAATTCGTTAAGTGTAAAAAACGAAAGAAGAAAGATTCGTAAGAGTAAAGTACGGAGTATCTCCTTAAAATTCACGAATTTCGATCTATTACAATAAAACCCTATTATCAATATTTTTATTTTGAAACAAATTAAATATTTAATTTTAGCCTATTGAAAATTCTTTTCAAGCACCGAAATTTTCCGATTTTAACTCCATGCCAATGCCTTACACAACAGACTTTCAGTTTTCAATGAAATGACCTACGATCCAGATCCACAAAGATGCACACAATTAGCTCTAATTTATTATTCAGACATCAGCGGCAGTCACCTCATTCATCCAGGTGAAAAGTCTAGATTCTCACGCAATCCTGTAGCCATTTCCATGACTATCTACTTCTCCGAATATAGACGAGCATAAATATTCTTGGTTTCTGTCTAAAGCTCAGGTGGTGACAGGAGTGAATGGTCATAATAAGTTTCCAATAGGATCTCCTTTGTCACTCTCCGTTAACCCACTGATGAATAATAATTATTGAGCATCTACGGAATGGGTTTCTAAAGGTTTTCAAACGTCCCTTGTTTACGATTCCAGCCTTCTTGTGACGAGTTTCAGGAGAAGTGACAATAAATGTGACTGGAGGAGAGAGACGTGATGAGACGGACGGGAAGGAAAGCTCTGTAATATATGATTTTGTCGTCCGGAACCATAAGTGGACCAAAATCCGAAAGTCTTTCCTTCTCTTCTGAACTACATTTTGGGAGGAAACTGAGGATTTTATTTCCTTTTTATTACTCGAGTAGTAAAGTTGGAATATAACCGTTTAAGCCTACTTAGGCTTCAGAAAGCAAAGGTTGTTGTAATAAATTGCCGATTATTGAGCAGAATTACTCTTCAAGTCAAGAAGACGTCCAACTTTTGTTTTCTCCGCCAGGAAACCCTGTCATTGGGAAATATGAACACGGTCCATGTCCACACTCTCTTCAACTGCCCACTCTGACCTGACATGCAGAGAATCCAGAAGAAGGCAAAGGACTCATAAATATTAAACAGGGTCGGGGTTTAGGTTTTAGTCCAGGTCAATCTTCTTTTAACAGCCAAATAGGTTCATGTAAAAATGTTTTAAAAAATCCATACTAAATATTTTAAACCGCCAACTTTTGTTTCAAATGAATCATAATTTGAATTTGAGCAACGTTATGATTTACTTTGACCGCAAATAGATACATTTATCACCGCGAAATTAACTCGGTTGACCAGAACTTTGTTCGCAGCTGAATAAGTTAGTCAATCCCAATTTTTTATCGTATATTTCTAGAATTATACAACTTCAAAGGTTATAATTTTTGAGTACATGCCCGCATGGCAAAGCCAAAGTTAAACCAATCTATGCTTGTATGCATGTTTGGTAGGAAGGTGTCAATCGCTGCTGAGGCCACGAGCGGGCCCATTGCAGACATGTGCAGGGTTTACATAACCTAACTAACATAAGCTAACCTTAATTAACCACAAAATTCAAAAATTATCTTAGTAGCGTTTTCCCGCAAACCTAACTTTACCACATGGAAGTTCTTGGTTTATTGGCAATAAGTCATTCTATGGTGAAAGTAAGTTATGGTCAAATTAATTATTTTGCAGGGAAAGTATGTAATGTTCATATTAAATTATTTTGCGGCGAAAGTAAGTTATTGGCAAACAAGGTTGTTTTGCGGTTGAAGTAAAGTTAAGGTCAAATTAATATTTTTGCGGTGAAAGTAAGTTATGGCCAAATTAGTTATACGAGTATAGCAGCGGATTTAAGTAATATAAGGGTACAAGACTATTTTGGGGTGTAATTAAGAATGTTAAAATTAAATTATTTTTCAGTGAAAGTAAGTAGTGTACAAAGTAGGTTATTTTGTGGTGAAATGAAGTTATGGTCAAATTACATTATTTTGCGGGAAAATTTAATAATTTTTGACTGAAATTGTTCTGCGGTGAACTTAAGCTACAAATAAACTAGGTTATTCTGCGGGAAAATTAAGTATTGGACAAAATTAATCCTTTTGAGGTGAAAGTAATTAGGACGCAAACTAAGTTGTTTTCTGGTGAAATCAAGTACAAATTAAATTATATTGCGGTGAAAGTAAGCTCTGGACAAACTAACCTATTTTGCAGTGAACATCTAATAGCGGTGAGACTAGGATGAAATCTTTTGACCAGATTTCAATCCCGTTGGCATATTTTTCAAAAATTGGAAAATAACAATTTTAAAATATTTTAATGCCGTTTACCTCAATCTTCAATGAATTTCAAATGGAATCTGTGATTAAGTTTCATTAAATTAACTAACCGACATTTCTCTGCAGTGCATTTAATAAGACCAAACTATTAAATCCTCTCCAATCGTTGAGAAAGGGAACGAATTCGTTTAATCTAATCCAATTTACGGTCACATTCTGTTTTAATAGATGAAGTTGAACTTTTAAAACAGTTGGTAGGCATATGCTTTACAGAATGGAATAGGATGAATTTTGTGTAATATATTTTATTCAAGCTTCCACTTAATAATTTGCACATTTTACACAATAGGCATCAAATGGTTCAGTGGATTTTGTATTATAAATTCCGAATCATTTAAAAATATTAGTTTGAAAACCTGAATGCCGGCTCTTGAAAGAAGCCAAGGATGATCAGGTTGTTTGAGAACTGTATCTGTTTCTCAAAATCAAAAGTCATAAAAGTTGTTGAGTGTTCACCCTTGAGGGATTACAATTTAGGGACAAGATATCTCTTTCAAACAAGAATTTCACACCTTTTTTCTTTCTTTTCTTTTCCTTTTCGAACCTCTCATTTATTTCACCACTCTGAAGCACAACACTATTAGACGGTCCTGAAGTCCCTTGACCAAACTGATTGTTCTGTTTGGAGAAATAAGGGAGGACGACGACGGGTGAAGAAGAGGCAGATGAACCAAAGAACTGGACCCAGTCTCAATTGAGTCCTTCGGTCCTTCGGTCCTAATGCCATTACCCATTTATTTGAAAACAAGAGGATTCTTCTTTCTATTTTGACAATACGAAATACGAAGAGCCCTTCTCGGCCCTTAGAAACTTAGAACCCGACAACTCCCTTCATGACTTACTCAGCAGACCCATTGGGCCAAATATGGGGACTTTGTACAGACTTTTATGACCCGACAAGGCCCATGTTTCTCTTCAAAAAAAATCTCCAGGATGTTTACCACAGTCTTGCTGTGATCTGATCTTCAGCCCGTCTACCTGACTCAATTGGCCGTTACTCAAGTCTCCTTTAAATCCTTTCGCCCAATAATGTTCTGATTAACATTTGGAGATGATTAAGTTTTATTGCTCCGTGATTGGATTCTGGAGTTCGGGATTCTACGAATTGAGCTTGAACCTGATTCAGGATTTAATCTCTGACCTTGATGCCGCTTTTGCGTTTAGGAGAAGATTGCAAATTTTTGAGTACGTTTAGATCATAAGCAATGCAAATGGAACAAAAGCCTGCTAATTTTCAAACGTTGATTGTAAAATTTTCCATTGGCGTTCGTGCTTGAGATTAATATACAATTTTTCAGTCTTAAAGTTACTTCATGTTTTTCACTTATATTTTTTTCTGCAAAAAATATAATTTTTGTAATTTTATGGGATTTAATCGAGCTTTTGTCTATATGTGTTCACACCATAAAACTTTCCTCGATTCATTGGTTTATTATATTCTATATTATTTCCAATTTTAGATTTTTTTCGATTGTCATTCCAATATTTTCATCATTTTTAAATATTTGACCGTGAATCGATTAGCTGCAGCTTTTCAGGTGCTTAAGTTTTCTCTATGTTCACTATGATGATGTTAAAGCGGGGTTTGTCAATTTCATATCAATGATAAATTAATCAATTTCATTAATAAATTAGCTAGAAAGAAGTCAAAGTCAATTGTGATTGCAATGAAATAGAGGAGGAACAATGTCCAAACTGAAATCACGTTTGTTTTGCGAGATAAATTTTAACGAAACACTAATCTTTGCTAAATTATACAGAACTCAACAGTAATTTGAATTTGTTTGACGTTTGAAAGAGGATGAAAATTTTTATAAAATCGAATATTGGAGAATCAATAGGGTCAAGACAATCGAAGTTGAAACGAATGTCAAATTCCTTCAGAAATTAAAATATATAAAAATGAAATTAAATCGGTGTAAATATATTTATCTCTAGAACTTGATAAAGGAATGGGGAAACAAATCGAATCCACCAAGTTGTACAGGAAATGAAAATGCTTAACACGGTTGAATTCAGGTAAGATGTTTTATCAAGAGCGAAATTCGTTGTTTAAGGTCTTCATGTCATTAAATATAAATACGTGCTGGTCTAGCAGCTATATCCATTTAAATTGGCAAAAATCTACGAGTATAAGTATTTAATTTGATGAAAACCAAAGAAAGTATAAACAAATTGAAAACTATTTAGAATGTTTAACTAAAATTGGTGAAAACCGATGATATCTTTTCACGGACCTGGAAAAGCTGGGCTTTTGATAATTACAAAATTGAAAATTGACTAAAATTCCTGCACTATAGATCCTTTTTCCAATTTTTGTGGTTTGGGACTGGGAAAATCTTCTATTGGCATGGAACATGGAACCTTCCTTTGGCAAAAATATAGAATCTAACCGAACGAATATCACTAATGCATTCGATGCTCATACTATTCTCTGTGAATAATTCATGCCTAACGCTGGATTTGATCTCAAACTCTGACAAATGCGATTTCTGTTCATGAAACTGACCTAGATGCAAGAAATATTTACAGATTAATCGACATGATTGCCTTGTTCCGTTCTGAAAACAATTAGGCATTGGGACTAAGCTATATCTCTGAATGTAGCTGAAACTTGCTATTCACATTTTGAGATTCCTTCAATTATCCAACTTTCATGTAGTGCCTCAGCACAGCCTGTTACCTTTTGAATGGCGGCTGAAAACCAGACAACCGGCAATTAGTCGGACACAACTAATTAAGTCTTAACTTCAACCATTGCCTTTTCCCACAAATGGTGGTAATGAGAAGTGAAACAGAGTTGTAACTAATTATTCGATGCTACTTTGCAATTCTTTTATTATAAAAACGGAATGAAAGTTCATGCAGCCAGTACGGAATAGAGCGGTCAAAGTGCTACAGTGCTAATTAAGGAAAGGCTTTTACGTTTTTTACGCTCTTAGCCGTTTATTACGGATTTTTTAACTTACGATCATTAATGATTCACATCGGTCTGGCTCGCACATTTTTGAATGTTTGAAGATTTTAGCACATATTGGCATATTTAATGTTTTCTTCTAATTTTGGTGAATACTGTGGACTTTTTAAAAACATGTTTGCACATTTACTGCATATTTTGACACTTTTGTGAGACAAACTTTGCAACTTGATTTCAAATTGATCCTATTCGGCATCTTTAGCGTTTCTAGAACTCGGGCGACTGAGTTTTCAACTAAGCATGTATACATTTTCAAAATGTATGTATTTTTGCATAAATGAGCTTGGTGCCCATTTTAGTGTATTATTTGGTATTTTGAGTTATGTGAGCCAAATATGCAAATATATAGGCTAAAGCTGAAAGCAAAAAAAATTGAATTGTAACAGAGAAAAGGACTTCGGAAATGTGTAAAAATATATAGTAAATTGGCAAAAATAGGTTGAAAACTCAAAAAATATGCACCAAAATAAGAAAAATATTTAGATATGCATACACTGCATATTTGAACCATTTTTAATTCATAGGAACCTTTCTTTAGTGATACCGTACATATTACAGAGTTTAAGCCTTTTACTAGACAGTTTATCATAATTTTAATCTCCCCTTTGACGCTAGAGTAAGTAATATATTGTAATTATTTATATGGTCTGCAGTTTCTTGCGTATTATTATTGTACTTATACGTAGTAGTCGGTTCTAGTAGACAGATCGAAACTAGTCTCGCCACATGCACAACGCGCACAGAACATATACCCAGAAACACATGTGAATTGAATTCCCGCAGCACATACGGATTGTTTGGAGTTTTGACCTCTTCGCATATCCACCTTTTGACTTGATTACAAACTCTTGTTTTTATGACAGGCTCAGCCAAGTCCACACCATGAACCATTAAGGAAGTGTGAGTGCGGTATAGGAGCATTTTTCTCGGGGTTCCATAAGTTCCATTAGTTAATAAGTATTCTGATAACCCCTTTTATTTGGTCAGATTAAAGAGACGGAGGTCGAGCTGCTTTTACGGCTTATAATTGCATTTAATGACTTGGAAGTTACTCACGCAATCATTCCCTCATCTTCATTATTTAGTTATTCCGAGTTCCAGCTTCTACATTGGACTCAATCATTTCAGGCTTCAAATAGTGCATACGCAACAACGGACCGTCTAGCTCTTACCTCCGCTTGAAATTAAATAATGCTGAACGTGACCGTAACCGCAACCAGCATTAGCAATATGTAGCAATACCCTCTCGGGTTGCTAAATAATATGCAAACCGGATTTACACGAATTTCCGTTTTTGATTTTGCCGGACTTAGAAATGTCAGTTTTCACTTTCAATGATTAGCTAAATGAATGGACGCCGTTCTGATCTTCAAATTATTTGAAATCTTAGAGAATAAGCTTTCCTTAGAAGCTGTTGATACAATGGCTATCAATTACAATGGCAAAGAATTCGGCATGCGCACACTACTATTGCTAAACCTTGATAAACTTGTATATTTTCCCTGAGTTCAAAGTGGTTTGATGATATTTATATTTTTGGACGACTTTTGGACGACGACAACTCTCCTTGTTTAAAAAATAGAAACTATATTCATGGAGAATTTGGGAAAATACGGTGTGCGGCGTTAATAATTTAAAGATAAAAATTTTGTGGGTAATTATCCTGCGTGTATAAAGTTATGATAACCAAAAAATCGAACGTAAAATATTATTGGTTTTAATTAGTAACATATATTTTATATTAACATTAACCCAATTGTTCGGCGGAATAACTGACTGAAAATATCAATCAAGCATTTCATTTTACAATTTTATTATATCATTCATGGTTTTTGACGCCAAAGTCAAAATTTTGTTGAATAACTCAAGGGAATGTTTGAACTGCTGAATGGTTGGTAGCGAGAGGCTTGAGTTTCCTTTCTTGTTACAGAATGAGGCCGCATGCTTTTTCATACTCAATTTCATCTTCTAGATGGGAAATGGAATTACCTGTGCTTCTTATGTAGAGATGCCCCTAATAGTAAAATTCTGCTATGCGGCAATGAAGTATTCGGCGGGCCGAATATTCGGCCAATGATGGGCAGCACCCTTATTCGGCGCCGAATTTTCGGCTGGCCGAATATTTTTGACAAAAATGAATGAATTTACATTGATAAAAGATTTAAAAAATCCATTTTGGGGTGGGAAAATTCCTTAACGTCACTCGAACAACTATTCGGCGTCTGGCCGAATATTCGGCCGAATACCTGGGTAAGTATTCGGGGGACCGAATATTCGGCCAATGGCGGGAAAACTCACTAGTCGGCGCCGAATATTCGGGACATCTCTAAAGTCTTGAGTCAGTATAGGTCTTCTTATAAGTTATCTTTTAAGTCATAAGTGTACAATATTCGTGAACATAGCAACGAAGCAATGGCGCTGGAAGTACTAATGCTACAACCTACACGACTAGTTCGTATTCACATGAATGCATACTGCATACTGCATACTGCATACTGCATTACCAATTGCCACATGCCGACATACAATTATTTGTATAAAACCGAAAACTCTCTTCGCAAATGATTACTGACTTATTGTATTAGATTTACTTGATAATTCCGGTTATAATGATAGCTGAGCTCAATTGACGTAACATTGTTGCTGTCGGCGTATCTACAGACTTAAAATTCAGGTAGCAACGCAGTATATTTAAATCCCAGCTTCATGAACTGGAATGCCAATAATTTCTCCGTTGCCCCACGAGAAATGATCTTGGACTATTTCGTCAGAAAGCAAATTGTGTTAAATTTGACTTGTAAAATTCACATGCGAGTGGTTTGCGTAGTCGGAGGAACGACGTGGATGGATTCATTTCAGACAGACCTGTTGCAGCTGGTTCTTTTTATGACATGATTCCTTGCCGCCCCTGGATTAATTCTTGAATAATGCAATATTAGTAATTAGATTAGGTAGGTATTGGGTGATTGGTAGGTTTTAGATCCAAAAGAGTTTGACTAAGGATTTGAGTTTGGCAACATGAGCAAATATCGGGGGAACGTGAGTCCGACAAAGCGGACTCTTGAGACTTCATCCCTTCATCATCCTCTTCAGTAATTGTAGTCTGATAGATACAGTTCAATTTAAGATAAGAAAATATTAAAGTTGAGGTTCCGCGTCAATTGGGCAATCATGTGCCGTCTCGTTCTTGTTCGACATACGATGTGGTCACATTCTCAAACGACCTGAAATGGAGTTCGGGTTAATTTTTTAGCAAATTTCGATCTCAATAATTTGTATTCCTGAAAATCGTCCAAAATGTGTTTATTAGACGCAAAATTTTGTAGCCCAACTAAAAAAACTGAGTAATTTAATATTGCGTTTGGCGGTAAAAATATTCAATTACAGGAATTGAAACATTTTTTAAGCGTGTTTAAGGACATGTCCAGAAATTTGGATAAATATGCCAAAATTAACATGTTGTCATGGACGAATGACCTTAGCAACGGTGATAATTTGAGCTAAATTTTAATGTATGCACGGCATAATCTGCGTGCTTCATTTTACGTATTAGCGTTGCTGCTTATCCGCCCATTCCAAAGTACGAATTAAAAAAAAAATTGTCGAAAGACCTGGTTTTAGTAAGTCATAAAAATCGGCAATTTCGGGAAAGCTTGATAAGTCAGTTGAAATTTCAATAAAACTTTAATACATTGAGCTCCTTCAATATCCTTTATCCTTCAATATTGTACTGCTTTCTATATTTCGAAAATACATCGAATCAAACTTGATCAATTTTTTGAACATCTA
>JAQFYU010003229.1:0-10324 GCA_034694905.1 Ceratophysella granulata | reverse complement strand
ACCGAGTTTCTGAATTTTCATGTTTCAAATATTTCAACTCTCAACCGAGTTTCTGAATTTTCATGTTTCAAATATTTCAACTCTCAACCGAGTTTCTGCATTTCCATATGTTTCAAATATTTCAACTTTCAACCGAGTTTCTGAATTTTCATGTTTCAAATATTTCAAATCTCAACCGAGTTTCTGCATTTTCCTATTCAAGTATTTCAAACCAAGTATTTACATTTATTTCTCCATAGATTCTAATATTTCAACTTTCAACAATTTTTTAAAATTTGCCGAAGTGTCTAATATTTCAACCGAGTTTTTTACATTTGCTTAAGTTTCTAATATTTCAACCGAGCTTTTTAACATTTGCCCAAGTTTATATATATTTCAACTTTCAACCGAGTTTTAAACATTTTCCTCGAGTTTCTAATATTTCAACCGAGTTTTAGAATTGAACCCGAGTTATTTTAATTTTGCTGAGTTTTGAAAAAAAATACTCGAGTTTGTTACAAGAATTCCCATTCCAAAATATTTCATTCTACCTTCCTCAGTTAATCATTTAACCGAGTTTTAAAAAAAAATTAAGTATCGAATTCTTTCGCCAGCTTTCAGAGAATTTTACTGAATGCATTAATTTGTTTAATTTTAATAATTACAATTTTGCATTACTTTTTTACAGGACAAGAATTTCTGGAACAACAACTCGTTAAAGCTCAAAATCCAGACGGAACCAGAATTCGCCCCGAACTCACGCAGTACGTGTCACGCTGGATGGGCTTCTACTTTTGGAAACGTGACCCAGACTTTGACATTAAGCATCACGTCCACGCTTACGATGGACCAGGCAAAAGTGAATTTTACACGGAAGAAGTTCTTTATGAAATAGTGAATGGACTAGTGCTCAAACCTTTTACTAAAGGTCGTAGTCCTTGGGAATTCATTATCTTCCCAAACTCAGTTGACGAGAACGGAGGTCAAAGTGCAACAGGTGTGTGTCTCCTGCTTCATCATGCACTAGCTGATGGTTTTAGCATACTAAAACTAGTTGGCCAACTTATTACGTCCAAAGGACGAATCTTCCCAGAATTTAGCTACAATCAAAGTACAGGGTTTCGACGGGTACTCGAAGTGATTGGACTATTGTTCTTAGCTCCATATGATTTTGTGAAAGTGTTGTTTGACCTTTATGACTCGAACGAGTGGCATATTTCGGAGCGGAAGTTGTCCAGGAAGGTGCATGGGGCGGTTTTGGATAAGGTTCCAGTGAGTTACATTAAGGAGATTAAGACGTTGGGTGGATGCACGTTCACGAGTGTACTTTTAGCAGCTTTTGCAGGTGCGATTCGGAAGTTTATGCTGGAACAAGAGGCCAAAGTACCCAAAGAAATTCATTGTCTTGCACCGCTTCCTATGCTTGGACATCCAGACAAAATGCGGAATTATATGTATGTCAACACGTATTTCGATTTTGGTCATTTATTGGCCACTCTAGACATATTTTTGTTAAAAGAGTGAAAAATATGGTCAAAAACAGTAATTTTTACATTAAAATTCAAGAATTACAGTAATAGTCCTGTATTTTGTCAAACAATTTTTTTTAAAAAATAGGACACTCTGCTGGGTAACACTCCCAATTGGAATTGCAGACCCAGTTCAAAGATTGCGAGTTATTGAAAAACATTTGGCAAAATTGAAGCGTGCCACGTTCCCAGTGTTTGCTTTCGTCATGATTCCATTTGTGGGTGCATTGTTTCCGTTCCTGACAGCAATCCTCTCAAAACAGACGTTTGTCACGGCCGTCATGTCCAATTTCCCGTAAATTGAAATTTAATTTAACTAGGTTTAGCATTTTACGCTATCGAAATCCAAGCAATATATAAATTATCAATTTTTTATTGTAGTGGACCGCCGGACGAAGTGTTTTACCAGGGCATACGCGTTAGTGACATGTTGTTCATTGGTAAGCACAATTTCAACTACTCATCTATAAAAAAATAAAAAATTCGGACTTGAAAATTTTAAAATTTATTTGTAGGTGGCTTGCTTCCTGGAAATATCGGTAATACAAAATACAATTCAAGTTTCCGCTGATTAAGTTGACTCATTTAAAAATATTCTAGCTAATTTTTTACATATATCTACATAGGTATCGGGCTCACCTCAATTTCGTACAACGGAAATATTCGGATTGCTGCAGGTAGTACATTCTTGCGTTTTAGCCTTTGCAAAATCGATTAATTAATTTGATAAATATTTTATTAATTACACTAATTAATTATATTAATTCAGGAATTGACGAGAGTATCGTTCCAGCATCCGTTCCCATCTGTGCCCTTGTCGACAAAGTATCTCAAGAATTGGATTTACTTAAAAAGGAGCTTTCAATTTGAATTAAAACAGATTACAATAAAAATTAGCTTTTAATTTATTTGCGTAATTAGGCGCCGTTCATTGCCCTCAAGAATTTTTTTTAACACATGTGCACTAGTTATTGATTCTTCGGTTTGACTTCTATGCAGAATCCTCCTGAGGTTCGAAATCTCTGTTGAACGGAACGTAATACAAAATCTTGGATTCGGTATGCTAAAAACCTTTCAAAATCAAAATCCTCTAATTAGCAACAATTTTACTCGATTGGAAGCGACTTGATCTACACGAGCTGTTGATTAGACAAAATCTGAAGTTGGTCCAGAACTTTGTTAAGCAAAAAAGTTCTGTGAAGCGTCGACGTTGGGATAGCCTCGTTGAATGCGGCCTGTATTCGAATGTAGCCATTGTAGCTTAACGAATTGAATCCAATGCCTGTCAACAGGAACATAATTAATTAAGCTGATTTTGATTTTACAACTTCTACAATAACAATTTCTTTAATGATTAAAATTTACCTATGTTTCCGGGTAGGAGACCTATATCGAAAAAAATGCATATTATTTTATTACAGTATTACTAAGTAAAATGGTAACAAAGCACTTAAAATGGGCATGACGTACCAGCAGTGAACATAACTTCCTGGAGCAGGTGCCCAGCATAAGTGACCGGGTCCGTTGGACCAGGAAAATTGCTGATCAGGGCCGTCGTAAAGTACTGTTTGAAAAGAGACCTGGAAATTGGGACTGGACAGACGCCCATAATTGGAAGTAAGTAAGACATTGTGATTGGAAGTGTAGACCTCTTCAATGAACTCAAATGAGCTTCAATTTCGGTCAGTCTTTCCATAGGATCCGGGTTTCCGGTTGGTAGCCTCAGAAAGCATGTTGTCCTGCACATGAAAAACGCTTAAATATTCAGTTATGTTATGGAATCGAGGCTCAACTTAAACACTGATAACCTACATAAAATTCCGAAGCTTTTCCGGATGACCCGGTATTGGTAACGGTAGTACACAGTGAATGTATTCAGGAACATTGAAGCCGCTCTCGAGCATTAATTCCCGTACAGCTCCCGTGAATGCGAAGAGGAGCAGGGCTGTGAAGCTGGTATTGTGTGCGTTCTTAATTTCCTTTATGCTTGAAATTGGAATTCGCTCACTGAAGGCTAGGAGAATATTTTCAGATAGCTTATTTTCTGGAATGTGACACTGGTTCGTGTCCCAGGCGTCCACTAGGGATGAGACCATTTCATATGGTGATACAAGGAAGAAGATGAAATTATTCCGGATTCTACGCCATAAACTTCGCTGAATTCGGTTCGGCTTTGCGAGATTAATCTTTTCCTCCAATGCCATTTCACCTGCGAGGAGCTACAGAATTTATCCATGTAATTAGTAACTAGGCTAGCTTGAAGAATCAAAATTGTGATGAGAATCTAGTATATTTTCAAACCTTTATGACAGAAAACCCATCAGCCATGGAATGATGAAGACGAAACAGAATCATAGTCTTTCGATGTCGTTCTTCTTCTTCGGAAACGGATTTGAGTTTGCAATTTGGAAATATTAAAAATTCCCAAGGACTTTGGTACTTTGGAAATGGCCGCTTCAACATTTCCGTTGACAACTCATCAATGGAGCTACAAATTTATAAAATTAATTGTTTATGTTCGACTAAATGATATATTAATCAATCAATCAATCAATCAATCAATCAATCAATCAGTCAAAACAACAATCCCTATCATTCAATTCAGCCAGCTAATTAAAGCAACAATTCATGTTATTCATACAATCAATCAATCAACCACTCCAGGCAATACGATATGTTAATCAATCAACAGATCCAAGTAACATGTCATGTCAGTCAATTAATCGGCGATTCAGCCGACCAATCAAAGCAACAAGACATAATGTCATTCCAATCAATCAATCAACAATACGTCAATTAATCAGAACAAGCATAAGAAGACGTTCAATCGATTCAAGCAACAAATACATATCAAACAATTCGAGCAACACAACATAGCATCAACAACATGATCAATTCAAGCACCAATACAAGTTCAATCATTCCAAGTCTTGTTGACTTGTTCATCCATCCAAGCAAAGATACAAGTCAATCAATTCAAGCAACAAGAAGATATGTCAATCAATCCAAGCAACTAGCAACAAAACATGTCAATCAATTCAAGCAACAAGAAGATATGTCAATCAATTCAAGCAACAAGCAAAATATAACATGTCAATCAATTCAAACAACAAGATATGTCAGTCAATCCAAGCAACAGGCAACAAAACATGTTAATCAATTCAAGCAACAAGCAACAAAACATGTTAATCAATTCAAGCAACAAGAAGATATGTCAATCTATCCACGCAAAAACCAAAATAAAACATGTTAATCAATTCAAGCAACAAAAAGATATGTCAATCAATCCAAGCAACAAGCAACAAAGCATGTCAATCAATTCAGCAACAAGAACAAGAAGACATTCTCAAGCTCAATCAAAGCAACAAAACATACCAATGAATTCAGGCAACAAGAAGATATGTCAATCTATCCTAGTAACACGAGGACATGTCAATCAATCAATGCAACAACACCGATGTCAACCGATTCAAGCAACAAGCAAAATATAACATGTCAATCAATTCAAACAACAAGATATGTCAGTCAATCCAAGCAACAGGCAACAAAACATGTTAATCAATTCAAGCAACAAGCAACAAAACATGTTAATCAATTCAAGCAACAAGAAGATATGTCAATCTATCCACGCAAAAACCAAAATAAAACATGTTAATCAATTCAAGCAACAAAAAGATATGTCAATCAATCCAAGCAACAAGCAACAAAGCATGTCAATCAATTCAGCAACAAGAACAAGAAGACATTCTCAAGCTCAATCAAAGCAACAAAACATACCAATGAATTCAGGCAACAAGAAGATATGTCAATCTATCCTAGTAACACGAGGACATGTCAATCAATCAATGCAACAACACCGATGTCAACCGATTCAAGCAACAAGACATGTCCATCCGTCAAAGCAACAATATAAGTCAACCGATTCAAGAAACAATATGTCAACCGACTCAAGCAACAAGACACGTCAATCCGTCAAAGCAACAATACAAGTCATAAGTCAACCGAATCAAGCAACAAGACACGCCAGTCAATTCCAATAATAAGGTGTCAACCAATCAAACAATTCAAGCAACCAGAAGACATGTCAATCAATGCAAAGCCATAAGCAACAAGATGACATTTCAATCTATCCAAACAACCAGCAACAAGAACACATGTCAACCAATCAAAATCAAAGCAACAATAAATGTCAATCAACCAATCTAAAACCGATTAAACGCCTTTACTTACTTATTGTCCACGAGCTCCTCCCGATAGCCGCAATGCTTGTCAATACTGAACTTTGGATCCCACTTCCAGAACAAGTAACCCATCCAAGACTCAATATACTGTTGTAATTCGGGATGAACCAATTCCCCGTTCTTATCCTTCAAATTCACAACTCTCGTCATAAAATCCTCTTTAGTTTCTTCCAATTTCATTGTTCCCTGAAGAACAAGCACAATCAACAAATTTGATTTCGGTTTTCCACTAATGTCGTCCGTGCCCATTAGAGAACTTCGTGTAGTCATGATTTTCCCAAATTCAGGCTTAAACGTCCGAGTGAAAACAATCACCATGTATCGATAGATGTAAAACAGGATTAAACAAACTACCAACGGAGGAATTAACACTAGAACCACAATTGTTAAGAAAACGAGGCACACTTTTTTGAAAAACGTTCGAATCGTTGAAAAACATGATTTTCTCGGCGTCATTGTTGCACACTATTGTTCACTCACGTTGTTGTGATCTTCCGTAATTGAGTGTATTGCGGATCTTAGAATCTTTAGTCAATTGTTGCGGTAACCTTCAGCTTCAGCCGTGATAATTATTTGTCAATTCCTTTCCATGAACGAAAAAAAAACTGGTTTTGGTTACAATAATTTGCAGTGGCTACCTAGCAAATCCAAAGACGTGAATAAAGTAATGCTCAAAATATTCGTATACCTCTCCACGCGGAATTCCTTTTAATTTTGAGTTAATAGCTTAAGTTTATCTTAAGAGGTTCCATGCATGCACGTGTTTACAGGTAGGTACATTTGTTGCTAGAAATGCTACACTTTCTGCCCATTCCAAGCAATATACGAGTACCATGGAATTGGAGGAGGTGTTGATATCAGATTATTGTTTTTGTGTGTATGCGTCAAAGCGAAACAGAAGTGGGCACAAATTGGTCAAAAACTTGCGTTTTTTTACTTTAAGATTTCGCTATAAGGATGCGGAAGATCATCTATACACAAATTCTTTGTCTTTGGGTTCGTTCGTAGTGATTCCATGCCAAACAATTGCTACGTGATAACGATAACGCCTCTGTAATGCATACGTCGTGCTATTTAAATTTGCTATAAGTAACAATGCCTTCACATATTTGATTATCATGGTTACCTGCAAGGTTAGATTATTTGGCCTGGTTGGATCTTCCTTCGTGGCACATGAAAGTTTTTTTAATAAAGTTTTTTTGACAAAATTTCAAGTAAAATTTCAATGCTCAGTCGTTTCTTTATTCATTCTAGTCACTCAGCCACCTGTTTACCATTCTACTGTGCTTTATATAAAAATTATTCTAGAATTCGTTTCGGTTTCTAAAATCTAGGTATTTTAATATAATTCTAACTTTTTAAATGCCGCTTTCCGGATGATTATGATTATAGATGATGAGTTTTCAAAATTTTCCAATTGGTTTAGTTTAAAAATCATATTTTCGATTTTTTAGTGAATTTTAGTTGAAGTACACGTAGTTTAGTTGACGGATTTTCACACCTGTTTTGAGTATAGTAGATTAAGCTTTTAAATTGAAAAATAATATCATAATCAATCGGTTTTAGGCTCTAGAAACAGTTCATAGAATCTTTAAGGTCTTAAATTACCAAAAATGGGGAAAATCTTCGAAGTTTTGAAATTAAGCAGCCCTACAGGTGTGAAACGAAACCAATATTCCGGAATGCGTGTATTTATTTAGGAATTACGTGACGTAATGTTTGAAAAATCCGAAATTTTAAACTGGCCTCAGCTGCGATGCAATTTACATCAAATTATGTGCACAAGTATTTTGTGGTTTCAAAAAATTTTGGCTAATTTCAAAATCGGCGCATATGCATACAGGAACCTATCTTGAATTTTATACGTGCTTTTTTTTGCAAATGGTAAATCAAAAACTATCAAGCCAATTTAAGACGCCACAAAATAAAACAAATTTTATAAGCTTCATGCCAAACGGATTTATTGTAAATTCAAAATCTAGTGAGAGCTGCTTCATTACGTAGGTGCTAGACTTGCATCTTCTTCAATTTAGGTTGAACAATCTCAAAGTAACGTGAAATCTTTAAATTTCGCTTCAATCATAATAATCTCGTAAAATTAAAGCAGTTTCAAATCTACAAATTCCTGAAGAACATCTTCCATCCGCTCAACAGCTTCTGGACTCACTTCCAATTGTGCTCTTAAATTCCTGCACATAGATCCCACAGGGTCCTTGAGCTCATCTTCCGCCGTCTCCGTAACCTCAACGGAACGTCCCAACTGGAGCGGAATTGCAAATAGAATAAAACCCAATGTAGGGAAATAGGTTTCAAAGAACTGATCAATAAAATAGCCTCTGGTGAAATTAGACGGTTGAGGACATTGAATACTGCTCAGCGTTTCCGTGAATACATCATAATACAAATTTAGAACTGAAGTCAAATGTTGAGCTCGAAATTGTGGCGTTGTGCTTGTAAATATAAAGTATTGCAATTCTTGAAAAATATTTCCACGATTCGTCATTTGAAAATCGATGAGCTTGATTCCAATTGGCTTCGTCTCATCTCCGTTCTCATATTTGAAAAGCAAGTTGTTCAACCAGAAGTCACCTGTGGAGTGGAATTCAAAAATATTAGAATTTATTTTAAATGCTTTTTAAAAGAATAATATTGGATTTAATATTTTAAAAGTAATTTCCACGATCACCTAAAATTTCATAAAAAATAGACACGTTTAATTTACAAATTGCATTTAAACTTCCCTATATAATTTAAATCATTTTGATGAGCCGTGCTTCAAATAAATTAAAAATATAAAACTAACCGGCGAACAAGCATTTAAAATTTCTTGAAAAAGTAATATCGAATAAATCTGAATAAACAGATGGGTTTAAATGTTTAAAATACGGCGAAGCTTAATTAGTCGAGAACAAAACGATAATAAAATCGTAGAAGCAAAAGAATTAAATTCAAAATTATATAAAAATCTTGAAACAGCAGATAAAAATATGAACGAAGTGGACCCATCAAAGCTAACTTTTTAAATAGAAATAGCATATTTTTTTTAATCGATTTAAAATGTGATTTCACAATTAATTCACGCACCATGACACAACACCGGGAAATAATGACTGTCCGTCTTCCGAAAAACACTCGTTCCCAATTTATAAATCGCTGAATCATCATCCGGCATCACTGCTCTCAACCGAGCTTCAATTTCCGGATTCCTTTCACCCAAAAAATTCAAAGCAACTTTGAATGCAGGTCCAAAATTAGTATAAATATTGGTTCGACGCAACCATAGCGATCCGGCTCGAATTTCCTCCATATCTTCCCTCTCAAAAAATGATTCTCCTTCGAATTTGATTAGAAAATAGGTGTAGGCATGGAATTTAGCAAGTTCCGTTAAAGCCATCTTCATTTGAGGGTAATTTAGACCCTTCCACTTATCTGCCATTGCGTAACCAGCTGGTCTGCAGTCTTCCAGGCAAATGTAGTCGTCAATCCCGTCAGCCTGACCTCCATAGTAAGTTGGGTACGGGAACTCAATTTTGGTACCGGTACGGGAACTGATTAGATTCTCAATTCGTTCTCGAAGCCTTGTATACGTTTGAATTTCAACTTTGAAGATTTTATGGATTAGGACATAGGCTCGTTGAACTGGGCTTGTCTCGGGCGGAGCGGCTTTGTAGATTAAATTCACAGTTTTTCCAGATTCTGTAAAAACTTCGATGGAATGAAGTTGACCAGCGAGATTGTCGCCACTCTGAATTTTTTAAATTTTAATTAATTGAAATATTTACAATTTTTTAAAATAACAGATCAGCATCAACAAAAGTTCTTGTTCAAAACTTACCTTCGACCCTTCCTTATTGAAAACTTTGGAAATTGGTTCTTTGAGTAGCTTTTCTAAATTAGATTTGCTCAGAAAATCTTGGAATCCGGGCATTTTGTCAAGAAAGTAGCTAAATTCACGAAATTAATTAGTTACACGTAGATTTAACTGAACTGTTAATCGTCCGGAGGCTGAAGCTCAATTAAAATCTCAAATGCAAACAAGGTTAAACGTAAAGCATCCACATTAGTACATCTGGAATCTGTCCATCAACATATTATTTAACCCTGCTTTATGTAACCTCAAAATGTGCTCATCGCTTTGATAAAACTGACACTAATCCACGTTTCATTGGTGATGTTGACAGATATGCTGTATCCCGGATATATACGTGTAATATGCTAACTTTTCGTTTACACACGAGTATTTGCATATATTTTCGCGATTTGAGATAGCAAGCAAAAAAATCTGGAGTTTAAATTGGTGTTTATGTATTCTAACCGCGTCGTGTGTTTAGCTTGTATCTACTCGTATATGTGCATTTTGTATGTATAAGCACTGGTCCAATACACGTGTGCAAGGGAATTACATTTTTCACCTTGCCTTGCCCTCGAGAAAATCTATGAATTTGAATGATTAACGAGAAATTGGAGCGCAAACCATTTCTTAAGTGAATTCATTTTCATTTTCAAAAAAGTGAGGCAATTCTTGAACCCAACCTCTCAAAAAATGAATTTTCAACAAATAAAGTAAATAATTTT
>JAQFYU010003228.1:0-10324 GCA_034694905.1 Ceratophysella granulata | reverse complement strand
TTGCTTTATTCGGTTGTCGATCAATTTCCTTTGATTGAAAAGTGTAAACCATTTTGTGATTCATCTTTCTAGGCACATGTGGGACTAAGTATTTCACTGTAGCCATTTCTTTCGAGCGCTACATTGCAGTCTGTCATCCTTTACGAGCACGAACTTGGATTAGCAGTGGAAGGATCAAACGACTATGTGTGTGCATTGTCATCTTCGTACTAATCGTCGCTGTGGGCAGCTATATTTATGAAACCTACTTTCGGGAATATGGGTTCGATGTTTATGCAAGCATCGTCGTACATCTACTGCCATTTGTCACCGTCGTCATCCTAAACGTCCTTATTTATATTGGGGTACGACTATAGCTAAGAATATTCCTCAAAACTATGTAAATTTGCTTTATTCCGAGATACACATTTTGAAATTCAAATGCTTATATATTGCGTTCTTTTTATATGTGTGCAGTGAAGCTAGTATGTTCTGTTGAGAATATATGTTTCTGAATCATATGCTTTGAAATTTCTGTACCTTTCAAATATCATATTTATATTTAAATTTAAGAATTGATATATCTGATTTCAGCTTCGGATTTTTCGAAAAGCAAGAATACTACTTACTGCATCGGAAACGGCAGATTTGAGCGTAACTAAACGACTTCTCTGCGTTGTCGTCGTGTTTGGAGTTTGTTATTCTTTCGAATTCGTTCGACGGTTGATGAGTTTTGCTGGGTACTTTGATCCTACCACACATCATTCCTATGCTTTTTCGATTAGTTTCTTGGCCGATATTTTTTATGTTCTAAATTCTTCTCTCAATTTTGTCATATATTTTATCATGGTACAAAAATTTCGAAACCAAATCTTAAAATTAATAAAATGTTGATCCACTAACTAATTAGTTATATAATTGCCAAGCCTCCAACTCCATTCTTGTTATTTGAAACTTTATCGTAGGTATTAGGTATATTAAGTCGTTGTTAGGGGTAACAAACGACTTCTTTGTACACGGAATTACGGCCTCCACTTTTGACGGCAAATCCAAACTGAACCTTATTCACCCTGACGTGTATTTGTCTATGTATATAAAGTTTAGGAACCAAGTTGTGTCCAATCCAACTTTAGAACAATTATCAAGAATCAGTGTTGTTATCTCACTGGCAGAGCTTACTGAATGTTTTTGAATTTAAACCAAACGAGTTCTATCTGAAAAAGATATTTGACAAGTGCCATTGAAATTTGCTACTTTCCGTGGAAACCTTCTGTTCAGCTTGCAGCGTTTTGGATTAACTTGAAACCAGAACGAACGCAAGATGTTATCAAATATCTGTAATACAATTTTTTTCGAGATGCAATTACAATAATATCTCCTGTCAGATCTGGTTCTACAAGAACGTACAACATTCTAATTGAAAAAGTTTCCATCATACATATACTTTAAACAGTGGTAGATGGTAGATGTCCACACAATTAATCGATTTCTATTCATTAAGTGGTATTGTATTGCATATCGCAATTCAGTCTTTCGTTTAATTAGCAACGCTTCTGATTGAAAGATTCAGGTGTTATGTTAATGCCAAATTTTGGTTGAATGCAAGTACACATTGACTAAGATTAATATTTGATTTTGTGAACAATTTCCCCGGTTCCTAGTTTAGATTTTGAAGCAACCTTGCTGCGAAATATCCGAATTACATGCACTCTGTGCGCCTGCTTCCAAAAGCGCCCGGACGCACAGAAGCAGGAATGTGTATCGGAATCGGTATCGGAATTGGAATCGGTATTAATCCGAAAACAAATTGTGGTATTGGAATCGCATCGGTATTGGAAAAATTTGATTAAATGGAATTGGAATCCGTATCGGAATCCAAATTTTGTTGCAGTATTAGAATTGGTATTGGCTATTTTGGCCCCGAATTCCAATTCCAATACTTCCGTGCATTAAGAACCGGATTAAAAGAGCACGAGCACAACTTTTTTTTGTATATTTGTGGCAAAGATAGCTATTACGGATAATAAAATCCATCTCAGCCTCCTTTATATTGCACGAAACTATTGAGTACGCACATTCTGCAGCTGTCCGGTTGCCGCTGTTTGAACTTCGAGTGGTTTGTGTCATGCATACTGCATACGGGACTTCATAATTCGTTTTGCTTACCAATACTAGAATAAAAGAATGTTGATTAAAGAAATAAGTATGCAAGCTCAAAGGTCAAAATTTAGTTTGATTAGTTGGAGTCTTAGCAAAAGGTGGATTGGCATCTTTAAAATGTCAAATAGTAGACCTGAGAACCTCATACTTGATATAGGAAAGAATAGTGCTAAGAAGAAGAGAAATACCTCAAAATCTAAAAAAAATCATGCACTTGGCGCAAAATAGTAACTGCACGTTCCAAAATCGCCGAAGGTGTAATTGATCTTTTAATCTGATGTTTAATCTTCGACTTTCTCAGTTTTTATACCCCGAAACGATATGATAACTGAAGAAGATTTTGCGCTTCACGGCGCTCGAACCTTAGAGGTTCATAAAGATTTCGAGAAGAATTTACAATTTTTCGCTATAGTTTGAATGAAGTCAAAATGGATAAGATACTGTAGTTCCAACGTTTAACTCACAATTTTCTTATACGATGCGGTAAATATAGGCGTCCGGCGTTTAATGTTCAAAG
This sequence comes from Ceratophysella granulata, assembly GCA_034694905.1. Classification (NCBI taxonomy): domain Eukaryota; kingdom Metazoa; phylum Arthropoda; class Collembola; order Poduromorpha; family Hypogastruridae; genus Ceratophysella; species Ceratophysella granulata. The sequence goes on along the minus strand of JAQFYU010003228.1, from coordinate 7,668 downwards.
TATTTAGAGACTCAGAACATCTTTTTAATTTTGAAGGTCTCGTGAAATGCTACATTTGAAAGATTATATTTATGTTTTTAGTCTCATAATAAAGGCATAGACTTTATTTCCGAAAAACTATGGAATGGGTATCGGAATTCAAATTTTTGCTCAGTATTCGAAATAATTGGAATCGGAATCAGAATTTACAGAATTCGAGAATCGGTATCGGTTTTGGTATTCTAATTTTCTAGTTTCAGAATTAGAATCGGAATTCATATTCTATCTAATACACATCCCTGAGACAGACAGACGACTGTTGTTCAGCTCGTTGACAGATCTGAGGAACATCCCAAGGTATCCCCATCCCACTTTAATGTTTCACTTGTTACCCCAAAACATCCAAATTATTTCCTACTACGTGTACGCATTAGAGCCAATTGTATTTCCTCTCTGATTGGATTACGAATAGACAGCAGCATGAGTAGTGTATTTAATATGCTATTCATATAAATTTATAAAAAATCATGCAGCACATAATCAACGCCAACCTCGCTATATTCTGTTTTATTTGCCAGTGCTTGAATATCGAATAGAATTTGTTTCCATTCTAGAAATTATTCAAGGTGCACTAATTTAAGTAATTTTGAATGACTTAAGTTGTATTCTAATGAATTGGAAATATATTTTAATAGTCAATAATGAGTATGGAAAAAAGTCACAAGCGGAATTAAATACATTTATTTAGGGAAATAATTTGGCTAAAATACATTCGAAAGTTTAGAGTGCAAGCTAAAATAATGCAAATTACAATTACAATTTCAAAACTTTTAGTACCTTCTATTTTCAAATATAGACAATCGCGTGAAAGACAATATTCCAATTCCAACGAGTAAATTAATGACTCTATCCATGACGATGTCATTCATTATTTTATTGAAAGTTCCTTCTTCAAGAGTGAATGACTCTCCAATCTTCCATTTTAGTGGAAAACACGACCGGAAAAATTGTGAATCCACCCTGGAGTACCTAGTCGAACCTGTGCTAATTAATTTAGAAAATTCTTCTGAGCATGTTGTAACGCTAACAGCCAATTTTATGGCTATTTTCAACATTACTCCTGCTACTATCCCAACACCTCCAAATATTGAGGAAACAAGTGGGTTGATCGAGGCATGAAATCGGATCAGAGAGAACGTTGTTGTAATATAAAGAATCTCCGCCGTTGGTATAAAAACAAGCAGTACAAAGCCGGCTGCTTCATTGTCCATTTTATGATTTATTTGATGGGCCCTGTAAAGTGTTCTCAGTTGTTGCTTTTTGGATTCCGGAATTTCAACATCCAACCTATTATTTTAAGTATCGACATAATTGTAGACAGATTCATACGCATTATTAGAACTGGAATAAAATAACAATATTTTAATTGCTCAGCTCACCACATCTGTTTATTTCTCGTAAGCCACTTGAGTGTTGAGTTCGTTTGAAATAATATCAAGTAACACATAAAAAGTATCGTATAAAATCGACAGTTATTAAATATCCAGTAAAACTCATAAAAACAAGATTAAGTATTGTATTTCCACTGTTTGCAAATCTGAAAAATGGCAAATTGTTTTCTATTTCATAAACGCAGCCTGGAACTCCAAATGAAATATTAGGTATGGTAACATAGAATAGAAATTTTGCAATTATTTCCAGTCCATCCTTACCATTAGGGTATGTGTCGAATATTTTGCCTGTAAAAGATATAAGGTATGGGTCATACAAAGTTAAAATTAATGATTTAAACTATTGGCTATTTTTAACTTGCTTCAAATAAATTAAACGGTACCAGTTTCGCAACATTCGAGTTCTTAAATTATTCACTCACCGTTTGTAAAGTGGGTGAGTCGCTCAATCCCGTTCTAGCCAATCCAAGGTCCTTACACGAAGCTGAGTGCTTCCCGGATTCCTCCAGACCGACGGCGGACTACTCAATGATGCGGACGATGATGGACACAAGACACCGGCGGATGTCAATTGACAATGTTAATTTTATTATATCAATTGTGTTCAACTAATTGAAGAGTCGTTCCTCTTTCAGCCTCTAGCCTACGTCTGGTCGACAACTCGTCAGACGCTGTCCTATACTATGCCTTAGCCTATGTTGTGTGTTGATGTGATGGTTGAGTGTTGTGAATAAAGTCGGGTGGATGAAGGGGCATGGTCTTGGGTGACTACGGCAAGGGGATGCACTGGGTCTGTGGGGTAATAGGGGGTCGGCTGTTACACATTTTCTTTGTTGAGATGTACGAGAATTGAAATGTAGCACTACAGCTTCAAATCTGAAAATGGTGTTGTTCAGATGAACTTGGAGTGCGAGATCGTAAATACTAGTGAAAATTATGCCAAGTATGATTTCCTCTGGCTTAATGCCCTTCCCAAACAACATGATGCTGATGTAGAAACAAATTAGAAGTACGTGGCTCAGGACCACAAGTGCGGGGATTACAGCGTACAACAATCGATCTAGCGACGTCGCATAGTTGCCCTGGAAAGCAACGATCCTGGTTCTCATTCCATCCCAGTAACATGGAGTCAATCTTAAATAGCTTATAAACCGAATAGTCCAAATCTGAAATTTGAAGGATTCTGCTGAGATCATTGCAATTTACTCCTATTGAGAAAAACGACTTCTGTTTGGTTCGTTCAAAGGTATGTTTAATACACAACTGAATTCTGGAAGGGTTGAAAAGTCTTGAAATTTCTATTAATTTTTTTTCGTGTATTTGTCTGTAAGCAATAATCTGAATATTTTAAAAAGAATAAACAAATAAATTTGTCTAATAATGTTTAAAATGTCATTAAATACTCCTTTTTCAGTCGTAGGTTGCGGCAATTGTCCTGGGATAGCATTGCATTTGAATTAATGTATGTATAAAAAGGCGCGCCCATAAATCCTCGGATTTACCGAATTGCTCTGTGTATAACATATTTCCACGACTCCATCAAGCCTATTGCTCCTTTGTCTTGGTTGATGAAAATGCTTGTATTTATAGTTTTGCTTACTTCCATTTCCATATTCGTTAAAAATAAGAGGTGGATTTCTCTAGATTTAAGGAAAGCTCTAAGGCCGTGTGTCTTCACATTTAGCTTCATTGCTGACTATTGCATGAACGCAATAATATTGCAATGCATTGCGAAATATTGCATGCATGAATGATATTGCATGTGAAAAAATATGTGATCGGTGAATCATTCAATATTAAATCAAGTGAATTCCAAGGGACAAAAAAAAGGAAATCAATTTTTGAATTCTAAGCTTCGTTCCACCTTCCACTAAAGCTATTGGTTGTTTATATTTTCAAAGAGTTTTAATTAAGAATAGTGGAATCAAATCTAATAAAGAGTTGTTGTTGTGTGTGTGGGTGATGTACTCGTATCTGTCTCACAACAACTTTTGTCAACATTTTTCACTCACCGATGTCGAAGTATCACATTCATGAACGATTCAATTTATCATAATTCTGGTTTCCAAAGATTTAAATGTTAATGATGCTCATATCCACAGAGTTTTGAATTGTAAATTTTATAAAATTGGCACAGATATATAGAGTGGACACGGGGGTTGTTTAGTGTTATTTTCGTGACTGGTAAGCAACTGGTACTGGGATGTGTATTTGCAAGGGGTTTTAATTTAATTTTAGTCGCGTTGCTATGGCAATACGCCCAAAAACTGCTCCTTGTCCACTATATCTGGGCCAATTTGTACATGGCAAAACTCTGTGCTCATATCCGTTACAAAAATACATTGCGGACGTGACTCGACTCTCATTGGAGGCAACTGTAACACTAAACGCGTGATTTGATAAATTTTGCACATTCTTTTGGGACTAAATTGGGCAACTCAACTTGCACTTAATACTTTTAAAAATATCATTTACCTAGAAGAATAGGCAGCCGTAAGCCAACATGAGTTCTGATTCTGAGTAGGCAACGACGAAAAATTTCGGTGTCTGGTTTAGCATTCGGAAAGGCATTACCTTTAATTTGCAAACTAGTGAGAAACTTAACCGACCGTTTACGGCAGATATATAATTATCATTTTTTTAGTTGGAAATATAAACCGATTGTTCTAAAAAGAATATAAGTAAATCGTTCTGATGGTTCAGTTGACTTTCGTTGTACAGTAGCGAATCCGTAACGGTAAATCTGGAATGAAATGAACATATTTGGGCATTTGATCGGAATAGCTGTAATTTGGAGAAACACGTGCATGGTTTGGTATGTTTTAAAGGTTCCCGCTCAATAATTTCCATCATTTCCTGTTTGATATTCATACCGATAGTGTTTATATAAGAAATATGATCTGAACCTACGAACATGATCACATTTGATGGCTCTCAGGCTAGTAAAAAATATCTAATATGGCTTTACTGTCATTTCTTCGGCTTCCATGGAGTTATATGAATTCGCTATCCATGAATTTCGAGTTTTCATAAATGAACCAATCAAAGTAAAGACGAAACAGCATCATGGTGAATGTAAAAGACGTGTCTGTGGGTATTAAGTTTGAATTATGATCTTCTTGAGTGACCTTGTCAATTAAAATAGTTGATAATTTTCTCTACTTATCCAGAATTCAAACGGATTAATGAATTAGGCTTTTTTTACATTTACACTACACACGCTATTTACAGAAAGTTAACTTGAACGCATTTTTTTTCAGTTACTTGTTTTCTGCTGGTTTAGCTTGGTTTTTAGTTTTGTACTTTTTGCATATTTGAATTTTGGAAGTTGGAAGCACAAGTGCCTATCGCGCCAAGCAAAGTCGTTGCTGAAACGATCGCTACTTGCTTATAATTTTTTAGGAAATTCAAAAGTTGGAAGTAAGGCGTCCAGTCTGACCGCCCTACACTGTCTTTAATTTATTGACGTTTCGGTCTCTTCTGGCCCAGAATCAAAGTGAGCAGCGTTTTATTCCCTTTTAAATTGTTAGACTACTTTTAATGCATTTTGATGATACTACTGAACTATTTGATTGAAAAATGTATTTAAATTGTGAAAATTCATCATAACAGCAAACAGGTATAAAATAAATGTTTTGAAAATCAGCAATCAAGACAAAGATTACTACACATATGCTGAATCAAATCTGAAATGCTGCAGCTAACGACCGGTAGTTCGACGTCACGACATGCGACCCACGAATTAGACATCTATCTGCTCAGCATTCCACCTCCATGTCCGATTTTCAATACTTGATTCTTGGAAATGCTTGATGTAGTTTTAAATCTCATCCGCATCTCTCCGCTCATCAGAAACACTTCTCCCTTCGTATTAATATCTTCCTCATCAGAACATGCTGTTTGAAATGGATGTCCGCCGAGGCAAATGACCGATGTGAAACTGGAAATCATGCAAATAAAATAACGATTACGTTTTAATACAAAAAAATGGATTACTTCTAACTGATTGCCTACGACTTCCTCTTAGAATGGCATTATTTAAAGCGCTGCGCATCACTTAGGTAAGTTGCAATACTTTAAGTCATGAACATCAAGATTGCTTGAATTTTCTAAATGAAAATAATTTCATATGACACTGAATGAATGTCAGGATTAGAGATTTTATAACGGCCAGCCATTTGTCGTTTTTTTGAATTTAGTAACAAATGTGAAAAAGTAGTTTCAGCTAGATGCTAGATTTAATGATTTATAAACGTGATTTAAATGTAGAATTGCCTCCTCAAATGCCAGACATGCATCATGAACTCCAGAGTTTTCTTCGAAGATCAAAACAAAATTCAAAAAATGAATTTAAGACTCTAACCTTGGAAATTTTATGTGTACAAGTTTTCATATGTAAAGGAAAATGCGTCTGCATCTGAAAACATGTATAGTGGCGTGTTCATTCCTATCTGTTTGTGTTGTCAAATCATTATAAAATTATTTGTTCTACGAAGTGACATGCAAATACAAATGCAAATAGTTTGGCGTTGTTACGCATCAATCACAGATTTTGAATTCTGTAAAAGATTTGAGTTAGGTTTTAGGTTGTATTAAATACGAACAACAATTATGGTGATTTGATAACATACTATAAATAACAGCTTACCGTTTGAACTCTCCAAAATCTGCTCCGCAGTTGATCCGATGTTCGACAAATACATTGACAAACCGAAAGAGTTGAGCTTCGTGAACTTCCATTTTACAGTCATGTTGGAGGAAAGTGTTGGCAAGCTGTGCAAGGAAAAGATATCCAGAATCCAAGGGACATCGTTTCCCAATCAGCATGATTTGACGCCATGTGTCTGTATCGTTGTTCCTCAACAAGTAGCCCCTCAGAATTCCCACAAGTGTTAGCAAGTGGTCACGATTCGGTGTCCAAGCAACCTTGTTTTCAGTAAGGATGCGGCACTCTGCCCGGTGATCTGGTCCATTGCGACATGTTCCATGAAGCGGCCAACCACAAGAACTGCATTTACCTGGATCTGCAAATATTCCCATTCCTGCAAAGCGCAGAAAATTATGACTTTTCCAGAGTTTTGAGAGTTGAAGACCACAACAGTGTAATATGAAGTAGAAACTATTATATTATTAGAGTAGGTACCTGGAAGTGTAAAAATGATTTGTTGACATTCCAAGCAAGGCGTGGGCCGAGTATTGCTGCCGCCTGGAATTTGACCCCACTCTTCTGCGGTTGGTGTTGGATAGCGTGGACAGTAGAATAGAACTCGTTTAGAAAAGAGTTCAGAACCAGTTGGAATGGCCTTGTTGGCCTTAGCAACAAAATATCTTCCTTGTGGATCTTCTCTCTGAGACAACTCCTTCCAAATAATCCGTTTGCACGAAGTTTTGTGTTTATTCCAGTCTTCTTCCTGGTGGGATTTGGAACAGTAGAATACATATGGACAGTTGGCACAACGAGTGATGGACTCCACCTCACATCCCTTTAAGTGGCACAAGCCATAATTTTCCTGAAAACAAAGACGAAACTCGGTTTAAATTAGGTTCATTGATCTCTGAACCTGAACTCAGGCTGGAGTAGATGAGTTGTGCTGAAATACCATGAATCAACCGAAAATCGAGTAAAGAAATTCATGCCGTCCAATTTGTAGCACGACTCACGACATTCCATAGCGGGACAATTCATAGCGCGACAACTCATTGCGGACAATTCATAATGGCAACAGTTCATAACTGTGCTTCATAGCAAAAAGAAACAGTGCATCAAGTCGATTTTTAAAATGAAAATCTTTAAATCTATTTGTTTTTGCTTAGAATCCACAACGCTGGACTGTATCAAAATTTTTACTAGATTTCTTGTTGAAGCCTAAAGAAGTCATGCGTCCGTCAATTGTGAAAATTTCAGCTCAATCCTTCCACCGCCTGTATTGTCCCAAATGTGCGCCATTACAAAAACTGCGAGGATGTATTTTTTGAAAGATGACAGAACATGTGGCCTGACTTTTCCATGACTCTCAAGAAACAGATATGAATCGACTACATACAATAAATACAGATCCAAATGCAGTAGCAAAATTTGATTTCGTGTTTCGCAAGATGAATACCAGGATGCTCTAATAAATTGATAAATAAATTGCTACTAGCATTCAATATACTATATTATATATATATAATATATTTTTGCAAATTATATGTATCATTACATATAATGTATATTATATTATATATTATATTATAT
>JAQFYU010003227.1:0-10325 GCA_034694905.1 Ceratophysella granulata | reverse complement strand
CATTTCAGTTCACTCCGCACAGGGCCCAAAACCGCCCAAAATCAAGCAAAATCGGCCTTATCCGGGAAGGTCCTTTCTCACGATTTTTCTGAAACTAACGAAACAAATGTATTTTGTTGGGGCTGAAGTGTGAAGCGCTTCGCCAATTTCCAAAAACTGTTTTCGAATATCCACAAGAACCTCGTTTGCATTTGCCCAGTACTCGGTACCAATTGTCCTGGAATATGCTCAAAGTACATAAATAAATTTCTAAGCCTTGAAGCGTGACTTGGAAGACGGAGCTGGGATCATTTATCATGACAGGGGTTGTAGATTGGGGTTGCTGGAGCGTGGGTCTGGAGAAGTGGACTGTTCGTAAGATGGAGAAAGTGAGAGGGAACTGGAGATTCGCGTCAGAACAGCTCAGGACGGTTGCGTGGAGTCTTCTGGGCTGACGGAGTCCTTTCTCCGCACAACTGAGCCTCTTTCACTCCTTGGCAGAAACAGGACGCTGGCTCGAAAGGGTTTCCACGAGTAGAAGCTCCTGAGTCGCAATCTCGGATCCGAATTGAGCGGAGGAAACTCAGACGGGATGCAGACAGGCTTTCTGGAACCTCTTCCTGCTTAAGAAGCCACAGAACGGATCTGAGCCAAATAGCGGGACGAAGCTCCCGAGTCTACTGTTCTAAAAACTCGGGATTGGCAGCTCTTCAGCTCTGTTAGGCGGGACGAACAACGCCTGCTACTCTTAATATAGTTAGTTATGGACAGATCTTCCGCCCCAACACGTGGCACTTTGACGCAGTAGTTGCTTGTCCAAAGTGGATCTGAACTTGAATGAATTTTGTTGTGCAATAGAACAGTTTGTGTCCCAGAACGCATTCTGGAGATCCGTTCTGAAGATCCACCTTCAATCTGCAAAGTACAACCCATTGAGGAAAGGCAGAGTTCCTTCAGAACCTTCTGGCACGCTACACGTAAGACCGACTTTTCTTTCTTGAGTGGAATAGACGGAGTTGGGATTGCATTTCAAGTTAGGTTAGAATTTATTGTTGGAAATTGGAAATCAGAGAGACTCCTGCGATGGAGCACTATGAGTACTCCAGGACAGGAAGACAATTAACCCGCTTCGTGCTTGTTCATAGGTGGGGAGGATATTAGTGACATGTTGTTCTTCCTCGGACAGAGAGACATTGTTCGTGCCACGTTTGGCAATTGACTAACACGTTCATGAGACGCAGTCCACATGGGTAGAGTGGAACTGCTGAAAGGAATGAACAACGAAAGCACTTGTTTGAGAAAAAAATTATGTTCTACCAATTTTCGAAACACTTAATCGCATAACTGGACATTCCAAGAAGAGATTTCACAAACTCCAGAAAGGAGACGAGGAGAAAGTGTAGGACATGTGACATGTTCATAAGTACATAGTAAATAGCCTTTGGAGTTCCACTGCTACGGCGATTCAACAACCACCGCTCCACTTGAGCTTCCTTGAAGACTCCGTACAAATTGCCTGCACATTTACCGCACATTTAGTAATTATTCTGTCGTCCCTCTCATAAATAATATACGTTAAAGGCCGTTCGGCCGTCTTTAAATAAATTTTCTGTCCGACTTCACTTTTCAAGTCTCGGTCCGCGGTTTTGGCCTTGGAGATAAAATGCAGTTTGCCTCCTTAAATCACACATTTCGTCCCACCGCCATCCAAAAACTATCTGTCAAACATTTATGTTTAATGACTAATGAGTAATGAGTAGTCCAGTAAGCAATGCTAATTATTGCCAGTCTGCACAACTTTGATAATGAACTGATTTTTTTTTAAATTGTCAAATCATGTTCAAAAATGTTCAATGGTTCAACATGAACACATTACAAATTGCAAAAATAAATTGTTACGTCAAGAAAAATATCAGTACTTATTCGAAACAAACAAAATTAGTCGGAGCTTGTCTTACGGTCAACGGACATATGACTGGCGAGGATTTAACATCCGTCATTGTATAACATATCCCAATTACGAGATCAATCTCAAATAAGTACGAGTTTGCTTTCCTTTTCTTCCAATTTTAACCCGTGTTGAGTCATTTAGTTCTTTCATATTTCAAATTCCATCATTTATAATTCCAACGCGCGTCTTCAGCTTTCATAAACCGTACATTGTTCCTTTTCTTGATTCTTATTCCAAACCAGTAATGACATTTCGTCTCTTTTGCTTTTAGCTCATTCCATTCGCATTCCATTGGCATTCCATTCCATAACCTCTTCACATCTCCATCTGTGTTCAATTCACTTTGTTTTTTTTGTCCAACCCGTGACATTCAATTCGTTCCCCTTTCAACGCCAACCCGCCACGCAGTAGCATATCCTACATTTCCGCGTGTCCACCCGAGTCATTTCTTGATTCCAAGCCTAACACGAAATACTACATTATTTATCACACACCTTCATATTTTATCAGCCTCAACCCTTGACATTTTCTCCTTTCTTGTACTTAATTCCAACCCGTTATATTTTCCCTCTTGTTTTATCTAAAGCCAACTTCTACCCCGGGATGTTTTCCAGTATACTGTTTCAAATTCGTTCCAGAATCTTTTCCTGCTTCTCAATCCTGCATTTTTTTCTTTTCTTGCATCTCAAATCCAACCCGCGAAATTGTTGATTCCTCCATGTTAGGTATTGGGCGTCACATATCAACCAAACTACAATTAATTTTTGAATGTGCATTCAACTTATCATCTCTACAGTAGTGTTCAACTCAGGGAAAAGGTTTGGGCCAATTGGTCAGCGATGTGGGGTCAATCAAACCAGCTTTAATTAACATTAGAATTGAATTATGTCATTTACAATTATAAAAGTTGACAAAAAGTCCATTTTCATCATTTTTTATAATATTGGATCTGTTAGAGGGTTTGAGGTTACCGTATATTCCGATCACACTATGCATTGAAAGGGTTGGAGTAAGGATTATAGCCGCAGCTGACAAAATGAGCTGACACACACTTTGCACACTTAGGAATACCTAACTTATCTAACCTATAGAAATTGTTTCGGGTTAAACAATTGTTTCAGGTTAAACAATTACATAAGCCTAAATATATTAGAATAATACCTACGAAGTGCCTTTGACACACAAGGATAACGAAACATTGTATGTATATGCTCTTTTGGATGCTCGCGAGTACTGTTGGCACGTGGTACGTGGACCTGGACGACGTCAGACACAGTCAATTCTGGTTAGTTACTGCACATGTAATGTGTCCCTTCCAGGAGATGAATAGAATCAAGGTAATTGCGTGCCAAGACTCTGTTAGTGTCCAACCCAATCCCGCCTGTACTCAGGTCGGACCGAGCGACTCGAGCACTCATCACCATTACGCTTGTTTACTACCTACTTCAGCACTTGTATTCCTCTTAACTGCGGATTCGTTATTCTAAATTTCTCCTGAATGGCCTTCCGGGACCAGCAGGAACAAAAGAGAAAGTGTAAGTAGTGGAAAAGTGAAATGATTGGTCTGCGCTGTTTTGGGTACGAAGGGACTCGCTCATTTATGCCAGCTTCAACTAAACCTACTTTCCTCGTTCCGCATTCCACAGGTTTGAGTGTACAGCTCTGCTTAGCAAATTCTGAATTTTTCCTTTCGCATTAAGTTTGAGTACAGGAAGTATGAAGCGAACTCTGGGGATGCATAAAAGGAAATTATAAGCGTCAACCGGAGCTTTGGTCGGATTCTCAAACGAGCGCAGAGCTGAGCCATCCGACGTCGTCATCTCCTGAATTTAAACCACTCGACTACATTCTAATTCTACTTTGTTTGTAACTATGTTCTTGTACTACAGTTATGTGCTGTACACTACCTGGTCTTCTTCCATCTGAGCCAGTCCATTCAATTCACTCGTGTGGATTGAGGATCCAGCCATGGACTCGGCTCAAAACAGTCCTTGTTCTGTTCTAAAGTGCTTTCAGTTTCAGTTCCATTTGCGGTGAAAGTCGTATCTCTTTCGCTCCTCGTCCATGGACGCTTGTTCCTCTCCTGGGACTTGGAATGATAATCCTTGGATTGCATGATACAATTAATAAAGAGGAATTAAATCGGCTCCAAACACGCTGAACTTAGTTGTGGAGAACCACCCGGGAATATTTGATTGGGAACAGGAGCTTGGCATGCCCAATGAGTCTGGCACATGCTACGCAGCTCCAGTTGGTTCATTAGGTCCGGACTACAAGTGAACAGACTAATTGAGTTTAAACATGCAGCCAAAGGAGTTGGCCAGTAAATCAAGCTGCCTGAATCCAAGCTTCCCCGTGCATGGCTGACAAAGAACCATTAATTGGCACCTGAGAAGACCTCCCAGAACTAAATACATTTTCATCAGTTTTCAGCTCCTGTTTAGCAGATCAGAACTTCAGCAGATGTCCACACGATAACGTTTGACAGTGCATAAATTACGAAAGTCCTGTTGACGGGGAATGAGCATTGTAGCGATGGCTAATCGGCTGCCAGAAACATGAAAACTTACCAAGCAAGAATTATGACATTTGAAGTATATTTGCTAAAAATTATATTTTAATCATTCCCTCCATTCATATAGGGAACATTATATGTACATAGAATCGGAGTCAGGAAGCATATCATTACAGACGCTACAAAAGTAGAAATAAAAACAACATTCAGAACTCTGACTGGCACTGGAGCTATTTCGTGTTCATAGGTGAAGTTTTAGCGTTAAAACTTTACCCGAATCCAAATTGCTCGAGCTCCTTGACCGATTACAATTGGACTGCATGGCCGAAATCCATTTAATAGATTCCTCAAATTCCAAAATATATAATGAAACAAAAAACAAAAAATTCAAAAATCAAACGAAAAAACCTTCTGACAACTAGAATACGGCAATTGTTCCAAATTATACATACAAGTAATTACATTCCTAACTTAACAAAACTGTACAATTAGGCTGCGTTAAATGATCGCGAATCGTGACGCGAAGTTCAGATTTCTTAAATGCGAAGTGGTGGGTGTGGTACAGGAAAAAGAACGGAGAAACTGTAATTTAACCAATTACCAATCATTTTTGTTGGAAGGTTTATCTAAAGTTTTTTAAAATTTCTTTTATACTCTGATAATCAACTTCAAGTTCATACTTTTTACCCTCACCTTTCCCTGGCGAGTCCGCCTTTAATATTTAATGATGGTATTCCATATTTTAGGACTAAACTACTGCTTCTTCTGTGAAATAATTGTGAACAATTATGAAGAATTCTAATGCTTTCATTCAGAGGAACAACGAATTACCAGGAATTTGGAGAGCGGAAATCGATGACTGGACTGGTAGGTAGGGGGATTGTGTTGTCATACTGCTGGAAATTTTATGGGCTGAATACCGTTGAATGAGAAATGTACTGTTGGTCTAACCCCACCTCACCTCAATATCAATGTCTGTATAATGTAAATGTTCGGGCAAATTAGGGCAACCATTTCATTAAAAACCACAACCGATCCAAAGAAAATATTTAATATCCCGTCAAGTCAAGAGCGCAAGAAGAGAACTTAGATTTTTAAAATTTTGTTGATTCCTGATTCGAAGAAAATGTTGGAAATATTTCATTTGTGCTAATGGAAAATCAAAGGACAATCCCACTTACTTTTAAGCAATTAAATTCTTAGATATTGAACATTAAAATGTGGTGACTATATTTTCACCGTAATACCTAGTTATACATTTTTAGGTTTAAGTTTTGCTACCTTCCTTATAAAAATCCTGTCTTATAGATTCAAGTTAACTTGTCAAAGTCCAGAAGGATGTAAAGTACAAATTAGGTTCCATAGTCCGACACTCCGAAATCACAAAGAATATCAGGAAGAAGATCTTTATCCAATTGACCCAGAGTTATCCCAAAACAATTAAAACTTTGTGAAACTAGGAATTCGAGTGGGCGTAAAAAATTTGTCAAACTTTGACAAGTAAGTATTGGGTAAAACAAGCGAGCAATATACAACAATATAATGGTCCTATTTCGAAAACCCACACAGAAACTAGAAAACGCAAGATGCTTATATCACCACGCAGCACCGCACTGCACTGTACTTTAATGATGTGTAATTAGGAGAACTTTATTCCTAAGATTTGAAAAATTCATTTCCGATTTTCGATCTGTGACAACGAACATTATTTAACGTAAATGCAAATGGAGGAGTGCGTCTGATGAGAAGCAGTGTCAAATATTGCATTGTAGAATTTTCGTGATGATAATTTGGTTTCAGATGATGTGAACCAGGCTGCACTGATGCTTGTTCTTATGGAAAAAGTGCTGAAAGTGTAAACTCCAATGTTAGTTCTGGTTCCGCTCCCTTTTAATGAGTATGTTTCGACATATCTAACCCAAATTTAAAAAGTCCATCCCACGTTTCGGCAAACTAAACCTAACCTAACTTAATTAGATGGCCAAACAGTGGACAAAATTATGCTAACAGAAGAGCGTACATCGTATATGACACCTTCTCCATGGGAACTTACATTGCAATAGTACCGCCTGGTTCACATCTACAGATAAATGATACTGGCTTCCGAGCGTCGCTGTCGCTGTTCTGCGTCTTACCGGATTTGATTTCCCTTCAAGGTGTAATAGAATAAAGCTTAATTTAACATAATATTTGACATGATAATGAGCTCTTCTTTAGTTCCCGTGTCAGTCAGCCTGGTTTGTGTTGGTGGAATTTCTTGTTTCAGTAATGACTTTGTATGAATAAGGTGATTTCTTTACATCCAATTTCAGGCACCAGTTGCTTATCCGAATTCTACCAACATTTACTAATGATTACATACCAACTTTCTTCTGCTACAGCCAAGAGCGGCAAAATGCATCTATTCCGTGTTCTGGTGTGGTTTAGAAAGTTTCCCTTCCGATGCCTGAAGCCAGCTCATGAGACTAATACTCTTCCTGTGTTCAATATAAAATGAGCTTCAAGCGGTGATATACTTAATTTGCATTTCCTGTCTTCAGTCCGTTCTGCTTTGGCCCGTTCACCTCACGTACATTCACCTGGATTCCAGGTTCCAGGTTCAAAGAGCGCTGGATGACAGCTTGGCACCAGCTCCTGGTACCATGGAGTCACATTCGACTTGCTCGGCCTTTGCGTAAAGATGATGAATTGGCCTGGTGGTCGTCGGTGTTGATGGTCGCGTGGCTACTTGGGTTTTATTTGAAATAGAGAACGGCAGAGCTTGAGCCAAGCTCAGACTGTCCAGATACACACTGGCTGGGCACGCGGACGGCTGAACTCCCGTTCCGTCCGAGTATTCGGCTCCGCTTCCGTCTTGGCATCCAGCTCCTTTCTCCATTTGAGTAGCTTGGCCAAAGCTGAGCGTGTGAGGAGAGCGGAGCTGTTCCAAGCTGTGGTGGCGGAGAAAGCAGGAGGAATGGGAAGCGTGTGGTGGGCATAGGCAACAGTTAGGAGTCCGTTCAAAGGAATCATTCATCCATCATCCCTGTCAGACTCCATGTCAGACTGCATTGAATTCCACTTCCTTTGGTTTCCATTGGAAGAAGTATGTAAATGCGGAAGATGTGGTTCTGGGCGGGTTGGTGGAAGAAGCGGAGGGAAATGGGAATTGGGCTTTTCCACTCGGTCGTGTTTGGAGACGAGAGTGCTCTTCGGCCCAGATGGATCCTTGAGATGGAGTCGAAGAAATGCTCTCCACACGGTGACAGGACTGATGGGATGTATTGTGCCCCAGTCTCCGACTATCGATCAGAAAGCCCAAATGCAACATTGGGATGGACTGTGAATAATATGGAGTGTGCTGGATGGTGGTGGATGGATGGATGGTGGGAAGAGGGAGCGGAGAGAAATGGAGATGGGAACATGATGGAACCTGCCTGAATCCAATCCTCTCCGCTCCTGTGTCTAAATATTTACTTACAGAACGAGAAACAATATTCATCCCAACCCGACATGGGCGGAATCAGGCCGTTTTTCGCTCAGAGAGAATAAATAAACCTCCTTCCTCTTATTAGTTATACATACATGGTTAGACATCTCGTTCAGGGCTCCTAGCCTCATCATCCTGGCCCAAACTCCTTTCCTCAGCTCCTTCCATTTCCTCCTCGCGGATTGGGTTCCATTAATTCCTGGAACGAGTTCTGAATGGCTCTGCTCCAGCAGCAGAGCGAGATCATAAACAGGCGTCTGATATGAGATGGGCACAATGAGAAGCGCCTGAGTGACAGCTGTCTTTGTCTGACGTTTCAGATGCGGCTGGGCGGTTGAGTCGGAGCAAGCGGTGGTGGTGGGAGCAGAGCAAACAAACTGACGTTTATCAAGATGGACGGCTGAAAGAGAGCTGAGTTTGCGGATGACAACCTCAGACCTCCTCTTCTGCCCTTCTACTCAACAAGTTGGATGACAACTGAGCTCCTCCACTCCCTCCTCCTACAATACTCCCTTAATTGACATCAGAACTACAATCATGACCCAAGTAACCGTCAGGCCGCTACAGACTAGTGTCGTCAAGGAAGCACTCAGCAGGACCAAACTGCTCCAGGACTCCCTACTGACCACAGACTGGCCTGACATCCTGAGCACCAATAGCCAGAACTTTGCTATGTCCACCGAAATGGAGGCTGGTGCTTCGTCCTTGAGCGACTCCCAGGGTCATTGGACAGTGGAAGCTTCGTCCACTGGTCCCGGAATGCAGCCCAGTGCACGACCTTTCTCTGTGCCTGACCTGAACACGGCACCTGACCTCCATACAGTCCGACCTGTGACGAACGGGAGTGTGTGGAGGAACGAGTCGGTGTTGGACACTTGGGACCTGTCAGGTTGGCTCCCAGACACTGGTCCGAACGTGACAGGCGGAAACGAGCTGCTGAGTCTTCCGCTCTTCTCCAGCTTCAACGACTCCTGCACCTTCCTGACGGACAACTCGAGCTTTGTGAACGGAACCAACTGCACAGATCCCTACGACACGTTCGACTCGAGCTCTGAGTTGAAGAACTACTGGGCCCTCCTCCTCCTCGTCTTTCCGCTCTTCACAGTTTTCGGGAATGTGCTCGTGATACTGAGTGTGAAGCGGGAACGGTCCTTGCACAACGTCACCAACTACTTCATCGTGAGCCTCGCCGTGGCAGACCTGCTCGTGGCTGCTGCAGTCATGCCTTTCGCTGTCTACTTCCTGGTAATCCAATTTCAACTTTTCTCTTGTTCAATTATCCCACTTAGAAACTTGGAGAATCCTCAGGAGATCCACAACTAGCACTCTCTAACTCCCTCTAACTCCCGCTCTTTTCTTCACTAAGCATCCCATAAGGTTACGAGATTCATGTTCAATACGGAACTGCTTACTTGGAGGAGTGCTTGGAAACACCAGTTGGTCACCTTCTGCACATCACAATAATTTTCCTAATAATAATTAATCACCAATTCTATTGCGGGCGGAAGTCACGCAGCTTCTGCAAAAATCAGGTCCAGGGTGAAATTAGGTGAAAGGAGAAAGTACAGCCCCATACGACTCCTACGTAACGCCTCTTTAAGAATTCTATTGTTTATATTTCTGTATTTTTAAAGCCGGAACCTACGTGCAGTTTACAGTACAGATGTAGTGACTATCGTCCGACGAAGCCCTTCAACAATACAGTTTGAGGAACTACGGAAATTCCTGTGGTTTAGAATGTTCTTAATTTTACGTTTGAACATTGCATTAATTTTGAATTCATGTTGCCTTATTTGAAGACGATTGGTGTACAAGCTTGTTCTAGGCACTGAATAGTTTTATATGACGATGTGGAAAGCATTTATGCATTTTACAAACTGACAACTCCTGTATCCATGTTTACAAAGCTGAAAAGCCATAGTTGAACGGAAGGTTTAGGAAATGTGAATGTGGCCTGGATTTCCAGTTTCCAATACTTAATGTTGCTCCTCAGGCCAGCACTGCAAAAGTTTGCTTTTGCCTACTAAGTACCATGAAGCTGGTTTGGAGCATCACCAAAACTATTTCTTTTACTTACAAACATTGAAATTATTTTCAGCCCATTTCCGTTCTGTTGAGTTACGTCGGACTCAAAAAGTTGGAAATAGGACTTTTCTTGGAATTGATCTGTCAGTCACAAAACAATTTCGCCTTGAACTGTGATTGACTGACTACTTCATTCTCCTTAATTTAAAAGTCATTCAAGACTTGTTCGCAATTAGAAAATTACTTATTCAGTAAGTTGAGAACGACCGATGAAATGACAAGCCCAGCTTGTTGCCCTGAAATTTGGTGATGTGTATGTATAATGCTTAAGGTAAGGGTTTATGCAAATAAAAAGGGTCAAATTATGCAGTAAAATAGACGGTTTT